>LOND01028737.1:0-46058 GCA_014220965.1 Paragonimus kellicotti | reverse complement strand
CTGGCAGTGCATAAGCCGAGATCAGTGTGAAAAATTTGTGCATGTTTAGTCGGTAATTCTAAAAGGGTGTTATTGCACACCTCAGCACCTTCTGACGAACGATCCGGAAGGACAGTTGTGCAGATGACACATTACAGAAAGAGCAATGGGAACATCGTACAAACGTCTAAATGAACCTGATGAATATTAGTAGATGGCTGGGATGATGATGTCGTCCATGTAGGCCGAAGCGTATGCCAGTCCATTCAACATGCTGAAAAATAGCTGGAGCACATTT
The DNA here is from genome assembly GCA_014220965.1 of Paragonimus kellicotti. Lineage (NCBI taxonomy): Eukaryota > Metazoa > Platyhelminthes > Trematoda > Plagiorchiida > Troglotrematidae > Paragonimus > Paragonimus kellicotti. The sequence continues at coordinate 45,781 of LOND01028737.1, read as the reverse complement.
CACGCCAAATGGCAACCTGTTATATTGATATAGCCCTCGATGTGTGTTGATAGTAAGATACTGCCTATCTGAGTTGTCAACTTCGACCTGAAGGTAAGCATCAGAAAGGTCAATTTTGGAAAACACTTTGCAGCCATTTAGTTGTGTGAACAAATCTTCAGGTTTAGGTAACGGGTACTGATATGTTTGTAGCACATCATTCAAACCAGTAGAAAAATCTCCGCAGATGCAACTGTCATTTGCCTCTTTTGACAACAACTATGGGAGTTGTCCACGCCGAGTAGTTGGTTTTTATTAAAACACCAAACTGCTCTAATCTGGTCTAATTCTGAGTCAACTTGAGTGATCGCAGCGTACGATACCGGTCTTTTGGGCCGAAAAATTGGTTTGCAATCCGGAGTAACGAACAATGTTGCCTTCGCTGCAGTGCATAAGCCGAGATCAGTGTTGAAAATTTGTGCATGTTTAGTCGGTAATTCTAAAAGGGTGTTATTGCACACCTCAGCACCTTCTGACGAACCGGATACGGAGACAGTTGTGCAGATGACACATTACAGAAAGAGCTAATGGGAACATCGGTACAACCATTCGCTGTAAACAATGTCCATTGTTAGATGTAATTCACTTGCATGCTGGCTCAGCCAGGATACACGAGGTTCCTCCTGAATCCCTTCAGTTCTTACTGCAGTGCGTAGTGCAGACATAACATATATCCTAGGTGTGCGCGGTCTGCACTGTTGCGTTCGCTTACATCGGCGGTGCTGTCATTGTTTCTCGGTTTTGTTGGCAATGAGGATAGTCTCCAATGAAATCAATCACATCTTCCCGCATCATGAACCAAAATACCCTTCGCCATAGTAGTTCGAACATGCTATCTCGTCCCACTTGAACATATGTGTGTGCCATTCGAATCACACGTTTCCCCTGATCCACTGGAATAAATGGCAGTCTTCGAGGTCGTAGCCCGCTCCGCACCTCCATATCGACGACCATTTGGCCGTTCTCCAGGTATAGTCGGCCCCAGATCTGTAACAGCTTATTTAGTCCCGAAGTCAACATCTTGAGTTTGGTACCTGCGGATGTTCACGTATTTCGCGTACTTTATGATCTTGCTGATGATCGACCAAGACCTCTTTATCGACAACCAATAATGCGTTCATGGATATGGCCCTAGTCGGCAGCTCATTTTCCTGTATCGGTCGCGACAGTGCATCAGGTACCTCATTGTTCGTGCCGTTGACATGTACGATGGTAAAGTTGAACACTTGCAGTCGAAGTGCCCAGCGTGCCAGTCGTCCACGCGGATCCTTTGCCGTCTTCAGCCAAATCAGAGGTTTGTGGTCAGTCTCCTCATGAAAGGTGATCGCTATCAAATAGATCCTCCAATTCCCCAGTTTCTTCGTTTCTGTTCACCACCATACTGGACTAAGTGAAACAAGTGTAGCGTGGCTTTCGGCTACATACGGCAGATCTAAAAGTTCAGCCGTACTATCAATGCTAAAGGTATAGATAGAGGCCGAAATGGTAGTAAATTTGTCAGGATAAAATAGTTGATGGTCAGTCAATTGTTCGTTTTTTGCGTGACAGCAGCAAGCCCTTGCATCATCAATGACATGATTATTCTCCCTATATAAAACACGGTAATTAGAAAAACAATTTCCAAACGCCCTGCACTTTCTACTTTGCTGAATCAGTAAATGCTCGCTTTCGTTAAACTCAGTTATAATTTCTTTTTCCGGACATGCTTTGTACGACGAAAATTGGTGACTCCCATGCGTGACAGAAATAATACGGAACCCGCTGCCATATTCACTGGGTCAATGCAATTAATGGCCAGCGTGAAGTTATGTACAGGCCGACCAATTGCTAATCATCCACATTATGAGAGCGCTCAGTTGCGCGAACGGACAAGACAGGTAATCCATGTGTTATCTGGCGAAGACACTCATATATTCGTTATTTCTATTAACATCTACAAAAAACTTCATTTTATTTGATGTTGATACAATAGTACAATAGTACAATAGTACAATAGTACCACACATAGTACCACATTTTTATTTGCTTGGAACAAACGTATGTTCACTCTGTATTACTATATGACTGTCGTTTCCGATGAATACTTCAGTTCCGGCGAAACAAACCACTACAGACTTTTCATATTTAATGTGTGGAAACAGGTGGAATATTTTTTGGATGCTATTCAGTACCCGATAATCGTGATAAACTGCACCTCGCGAATTGCAAACCATTTCCAATGCATGCCCTATTCTTGTTCATAATGGGATTTTGAAATTTCCCAGACAACCCCGTTGAATCTTCAATCACGTTGGTGACGTCTATAATCCAGAATGTCACAGCGATGTTCTTGATGATCCTGATACAGATCCACATGGTGACCACACAGACAGTCATTGATACCAGGTAACCCACAATCTCTTGATTTCCATGCGGGGAGTTGAAAGAAGAGTGATATCTTTTATAGGCAAAGTCTGAGCGCCCTGACAGTATTTCAGCCCACATACCACAATGAATATTCATAACACCAGCAATTCCATATTGCACCAGCTGTCTCACAGCATAAATCGAGTCGCCCTATCTGCTGCATACAGCAGGGTGGATAAGCCAAAACAGGTTGCTGCTGACCCCTTCCTCACTGTTCTACCAAATTTAGCTCTCAGGCTCCTCCCGAACCCTACTCCTGGTGATTATTCTGCAGGTCCCACTAATCATAGTAATACCGTGCTAGTAAGTCGTATTTCTCATCATCCAACCTCAGGCGTCCCTCGTCCCTTGCTTAGAACTGGGATGCAAACTGATATAGGTGTTTTCAACATTCGCACTCTAAAGTAGATAGGTTAACAGGCCACCCTTGGACCAACGTTAGACTCATTGAATGGTGGTGTTTGTTGCGATCCACAGACTGGGAACCAGGATAGGAGTCAACACATGGAGCTAACGGCACCCATAATATCAACCCGATACTGGTTATACACTACGAGCGATTCCACGGCCGCCGCTGCCGGTCAGGCTGGAGTAGGTATAGTTCTGAACATGACGGCCACAGCCGTATTGGTAGATTGGATTTCCGTTAGCAATATACCTTATGCTGTCCGTTTGACAGGTTCTATCAAAGCCGGTTCTGAGTACCAAATCATCAGAAATCTTTTCATTTTGTCCGCTTACGTTCTAAATAACAGTAATGACGTCGGTTTTAAGGATGCTTTTCACTCAGATCTGACCGCTCTCTTTCGGTCGACACATGGTTTTGATCTAGTCATTCTGGCTGGAGATATGAACGCCCAGGTCGGCCACCTTGGTGAAACCAAGTCTCGTTTAGGTGGCAAGTTTGGGATAGAACCACATTTCTCGGGTAGTGGTGAGCGGCAGTTACAGTCGTGCTCCGAGCACATACTATTTTTAGCAATACTGCTTCTGGACATGATGCGCGTCACTGTTGTACTTGGTGTCCAACTTCTCCGAATCAGACCTTGTCTCAGGTAGATCACATAGCTGTTAGTTATTAGTGGTGGGGCTCCATCCAGGACTGTCGTTCTTACTGGAGTACATACATGGATGCGGGCCATGCGTTGGTACGTTACCGTTTTGTTCTTACTTTTGCTGGACAACGACCCCATCGACGCAGCCGTTGAGAAGCTGACGTAAGATAAGTTCAAAAATGGCCTAGAAGCAAGCTTAGCAGTTCTCACCCTGAAGATCCTAATAGCTGCTGGACCCAAATATCACACGCAATTCATGAAGCAGATGCTGTAGCATACGACATGATGTTCGTGAGTTAAATAAACATTGAAATCCAAAGAAGTCTATAGAGTTGTTAATGCCAGAATGAACATTTTTCTCTGGTAGTTCATATAACAGGTTTCGGAGAACATTCGTACGATTCTGAAGCGTAGCCGTATCGTCGATCTGAGGCTTGGGTAATGGGGAAAGCTAAGGATAGAAACTGCTTTACCTCGCGGAGCACCTGAGATTCTTCAGCATATCCGTGCCATTGTTCAGGGCGACTGTTGTCAGTGAAGTTATCAGCGTGGCAGATGACACACTCATCCATAATAAGTCCAGAGGGGTAAAATGTCGGGCGATACCTAGAAGGTTAAATTAGCTGGTCTCCTACTTCTACTATGTTGGCGACACAAACTGGTCGGTAGATTTGGAACCACCCACTAAAACTGAGGTCCGCAATTGCATTTCAGCTGTTAAACCTAATGGTGCTGCTAACCCAGATGATCTTGTACCGACGCTTTTCGAAAAGTGGGAGGTGTTAACGAATGCCTTGACTCAGATATTTCAAATTAATGAGCGGAGACGAGAGAACATCCTCCACGTTGGGGTGACTCGATAATAGTTCTCACATTCAAGAGAGGTGTCTGGGCTTTTGCAGAAACCACCAGGTGATAAGCTTGACTTCAATTACTACTAGGATTCTGGCATCCACTCACCTGCAGCTCGGGGCAAGCAGTAGGAAAGAACAGGCAGAGTTTCGTCATGGACTAGGAAGTATTGATCAAATTCTCACTGTGTGTCAAATTGTGGAGCAGCATCACACGTACAGCTGGCCAGCAACTGCCACCCTGATCGACCGCATAGATACGTGCGAGTCAGTGGATCGATATACATTCTTAGAGTCGCTTACACACATGACTGTGCCGAACAAGTACGTGAACTATGTGTCGTCGCCTTATTCCCATACTCCTGCTCAGGTTAGGGTTTACGGTGAACTGTCTGACAGTTTCAGCACCAGGAGCGGCCGACCTGAAGATCATCCACTTTCAACACTTTTGTTTAATTTTTTCATAGGCAAAATAATGAGGGACTGTCTGCGGTACTCGCAAGTTGTCGGCGTGGACCTCCTACCTGGTGGAAGACTGACTGATCTTGATTATGCTGACGACAATGTGTTGCTATTGGACGCTTTCCAAGCAGCACAAACAATGCTAGACGTTACTTTGCGTTCTGCTAAGTGCTGCGGAATGCGCTTTATTGCCTCAAAATGCAGAACGCTTCTGCAAGATTGTTGTGACTACGTAGATTTGATGTTAGATAGTGAGGCCATGAAGATTGTTGACCGGTTTGTGTACCTGGGAAGCTGCATCAGCGGCGGCGGAGATGTAGCCAATGAAATGGAAGCTGGTATCTCTAAGGCTAGGGCGATGTTTGCTAATCTGCGGCACCTCTAAGGACAGAGAGGTATTTCTCTGAGACTTACAGGTCGCGTATATAAGGCGACCGTGAATGTTGTATTACTTTACGGCAGCGAAAGTGTGGAAGAGTGGAAGACATGAACCGTCTTCAGGTATTCGACCACTGATGTCTGTGTCCAATCGCTCCTATCGGGTGGCACCGGCGAGTAAGCAACGAGGTTTTGTGAGCGTGTATTCTTCAATCACTTTTCATACTCCTGTCCTCATTTTTCCTCCAACATTAGCAAGTACTTTCCAGACAAGTTATCCTCCGAACAAAAATAAACAATGTGTCAGAAAATCGGTTGTTGAAAAAATTTCGAAGACGCTGCTTCTTTATACGCTCCATCCCTAATTTTAAACTCTTATTATATTGCAATTTTCTGTGTAGCCATTATCTCCGGTGGTTTTATATAAACTTACCCAACAAGAATAATGTAATGGTGTATCATTTTCATTAAATTCTAACGAAATTATCCAAAAGACTGAGTAACCCAGCAGTTCAATTAATGTAATCAGCCGATGAGGAGCGCATTCGCCTTCTCGCAATACAATAGTATGATGCGGTGCATACGCATCATCACAATGCTTCATGTGGTTGAAATAATTATCGCCACTTATTATCAGTTTAGACGAAGTTTACATGCTTCTTATCGAAAGCTCGAAGAACTTGATCAGGTCTCAAATTTCTCGTCTAACGCCATTTAGTTAAGCTCTGATTCATACTTTTCATCCATAGCTTTATCAGGTTTATGGAAAAAAACCGCTGTTGGAAGTTTACAACATCCTGCTCAATCATTCCATCAGTTACGTCATTATAGAGAATTCAATATGTTTCGCGGAGAGCACCGGTTGCGCGGAAAAAGATGTTGTTGATTTGGATAATAAGCAGGTGAGTCTGTGACTTTTAAGGTTTCCATCACTGTTACTAATAGAACTAATGATGGATTAGTATGGTCTGGGATGTAGTGCTTGTTTGAATCCCGACCCAGCATTTTTCTGACATCCGAGCTGCAAGAAATGCGTTTGGGGGAATGAAGCTACTGGTTACTTTTGATCAACGCTTCAGGACTGTTTACTCCCTCGTTAGGACTTAGCAGAATGAGACGGTCATTAAAATTCAAACCAACTGCTATTGATAAATGGATTGAGAATAACACAACGTTATGAGCAAATTGTAATACTCTGCGTTTCAACCACCTCGGGTGGCCTTCCTCAGGAGTGTTGTCAAATCAACTGCCTTCGACAGTACTCAATTTTGTCTTACCGACATTCCCATCTGGTCACAGAAGAACCAACGTGACGGATATATGTGTTCTTTCATTCATACGGTTATGTAGAATGTTGCAGTAGATATGAACGGACTGAGTTGTCAATTTGGTTACAAACTATCGTGACCTATTTCACTGGGTAGACAACCTTATGTTTTGAGAAACCTGTTAGTGATTTCTTTGAGTGCTTAACGCGTCAAGTAACCATTGAAAATTACGCGTGAAGCTGGAGGTACTGTATGAAAGGCTTTTGAAAATGGAGACCCAAAACCCAGTAAACGAAATGCACAATTGCTATCTTATAACGACACAAAAGCATCAACAGGAATTAATAACTGGGGCTGATTGGGGCTGGTTATCGAAATGGCATTAAAGCAGAAGTGTGTGGTTAATCGATTCGCACCACCCGCGGTGCAGACAAACGATCACGCGAATTTTCTCAGTGACCTAGGTTCAGTATGAAACTATAAATTTTGAGACTATTTCACACACTTTGCCTAAGACAGGTCAGTAGCGTCTTCAGGTCGCTACAATATGTTGGACCTATCAGCAACTGCTGGAAACTGAAATGCTCCACGTGTACATGTTTCCACCATACCATCGTCATGATACGTACAACTTGTACATAGCCAATGCCTGTAGTTTACTATAACTATCGGTTACTTATATGTCAGCGCTCACTACGCTTACCTCTTCACGCAAACTGTTTTATTTGGAGTAATTTTTGAAAGTATCTAAATCGACGACAAGGACTGCGCGACTGAGCTTCACCGAGGTTTGATTCCTTTCCTACGTAGCATTTGTGCGGTTGATTGTGCAGTTGGTAAACTAGAGGGACGCGGTAAGTCATCGAAATGTCACATATTCGCAGAAAAGTCAAAAACACTGTGTATTCTAGCCTAGAACAAACTGCAACAAGAAGGGATAACAACAGAAAGCAGAATAACAGTTCACTCAAATCGAAAAGGCATCAAATGGAACTGTACTCAACTTTTTGGACTAAATATATCAAGTTGGTGATGGCCTAATGACCGCGAAAATTGAAATACTGAAGTTAAGTCGTCAATAAGATGCACTCGTCTACTGATTTCAATAAGTTGTGCTAATGCCGTTTGTTTTCGTATCACGTACATTATAACTAGAATGCTAATATTTGTGCGTAAAGGGCGAGCTGCGAAAAAGGCATGGTTGTAGCCGGACGTTCCTCTGCAACCGTACCATTATTCACCATAACAAACTTTCAAGCGAGACTGTTTCATTTGCAGTCGAGTTGATAGCAACTCATTCTTCGTATCGCCTTTTGTTATCTTGACCTAAACACAGTCGTTCTCCGCTATCAATACCATCTTTAGGGAGTGCAAAAGCGGGAGCAGATGTTGTGAACAAAGCCAACTACCTTTGCCCACATTCTCTGTGTTTACGTTTATCTTTGGAGGGGTAAATCACATAAGAAGTCGTCCTTGTATGGTGAGCAGCTTAGTGCCATTGTCACCATATTATCTGAGAATCATTCACAATTATTACTACGCTGGTCAATGATAACAATACACTAATGATTGTCACTAGACTATGACACCAAAATGACCAGAAACGTCAGTCTACTGGAGTGGCAGACAGGCATTTTTACTGTATTTTTTATCCATTAGTCATTGTTTATAACAGATACGTCTGTAACAGGTATCCATCACACTTCACCCTAGCGTTTAACCTGTCGGTCAAAAAAATTACATAGAAAAACTGTAGGGAATACAGTCTCCATTTGCTTACAGTGCAACATTTATTTTTCTGGTTGCTTTAGCAGTTACAACGACTACTATTTATTAAGCAGTCAGATATACAAGAATAAAAATAGCATTCCAAGTTATTACAAACAAGCCGCCAACCTTGGTAAACCGAGCACTCTCCAGCGTGTACTTTTGTGTCATGTACGTGGCAAACTACAACGTCAACCACGAGTAATCTTTGACTATTAGTTGGATACCAACTCTGGTGGATTGTATCAAATGAGTGATAAAACCAACGAATTAGTCTACGTTTTATCTACTTAAAAGTGTTCATTTTTCCAACTGAGTTTCCCAATGCTCATAAAGCGCGCTCCTCATCTCCTTCTCTAATTGCATGCAACATGGCCTACGAAACATTGCACTACATGTTTAATATAACCCGACTGTAATGCTTGACGCATTTTCCTCTTTCTGTAACTCAATACTGCTCCTTTAGTTTGCCCGCGAGAGTCATTACGAACTCCTTGTGAGTCTACTATGTGCTGGAAATTTCCTTATAACATTCGCAAGTAATAAACGGTCTACACGGAGAAGTTAGTCTGGGGCCGCTATTGTCTGTCGTACCAAAACACATCTTGTGCTACACATTGTGAGCATGCTAACATCCGAATCAACACTCCAACTGTTTTCGCTACTAAGTTATACTACACAATACCTACTTTGTATGTATTTTGACGACACAAATTTGGATAACCGACTTGTGATTGTCGTAAACGACACAGACCTGAGCCTCCAGTGAATGTAAACAAATCATACGGGCATGTTATTATGCAGATCCTTCTCTCATTTATTCTGAGTGCCATACCATTTTTCGGTCTTCACACAGATGGTCTCGATAATGTATAGCATCTTCATAAACGAAAATTCCTGCATTTATCTGATTGAAGCAACCTAAAACCTTTGCCTCGTGAAACAACTGAACTTCAACTTCGTTATGCCGAAGGTCGTTTGCTGAGTGATACGACAATAAAATCTATAGGCCTAGGTCAAATCAGTATGAAGTTCATGTTTCCGTAGAAGAGTGATGAATCATGTTTGATAGTAAGCAGCATTGATTCATTAACAAAAAGCATAGGGGTATCACATGTGCAATGAGTCGGTTGAGTTTATCTCTTCTTTGTACCCATAGAGACAGTTAAAAACGTTCTGAACACGGGGTTTTGATTAAGCCGAAATGAACGTCACCCACAGTCGATGGCAACTGTCGCATTTCCTCAGTCATTTCAACCGGCCTCCACGGAAAGAAACACTACACTAGAAGTCTGCTCTTTTTGGAACTCGTCAGTAGTAGACCTCACAGTCACCGGTGCTGAACTGCGACCATGGTTTCATGAGGCGACCGTACTGAACACTACAACGCTAACCTCACAGTAACACGTCCAAATTATCGTATGCAAACGTCAAGCCACACTTCCTTGCAAGTAATACTCTATTTACCTAATTACCTCAAGGGTAGACGCAGTAACTGTTCTGCTAACTCCAACCGATGACCCACGTTTAAGCCTTTTCCTCAGGTTGAATACACATAAAGGATTAAAATTGTCAAGCGATATCTCCATCACTGGTAAGCGGTAGGTGAAGTTGCGATCTGGAAATTGTTCACAAGCGAATGTGGCTCGGCGTTTACTTATGAGAACTTGGTCTTGTCTGATGTGAGGTCCGTGTGAGGTCGCAGTGGTCAACACGATTAACCCCAAAAACGCGACGAAACTCAAATATGAGCCATGACGTTGACAATTAATACTAGTAAAAATCGGGCGTAATGCTTCAATTCGGAAGGGCCTGAATGAAACTGTTTACATAAGTGCGAAAGCTACACTCAACGGTAGAAAGCCTATTGTCAAATTCCCTTCAGTACGTTTCCACTTGCAGTTTTTCCCAGCTGTCTCTCTAGCTTTTAATATGAGCATTCTAATCAAGAAAGACATGGAGTGCGGTATATCATTTTACGATCATCTGCATTTTACCGTAAAGTTCGTCTTCCGTATCCTGAGTCGCATGCGCGTACTTCACTAAAGCATCCAGGATGTCAATGTGTCATAGAATTCAGGCTGCTCTTGGCAAGTGGGTGGCCGTGCATCCCTGAGTCAAAGCACGTAATTTTGCATGGGATAACATCAATCGTGTCTCATCATTATACCATTACACCAGACGGCAGCTCCAACGCTTAAGGTAACTCTTATGGTATTAGCACTCTTGTCTCCGCCCAGTTACTTATGTTAGGTTGTGTTGTGAGACCAAACGAACTGAGACTGTCAGCTTGTTTACGCCACCACATTACGGAGTAGGTAGATTCAGCCCGTTGTAGCATGTAGACTGACAGATCTGAACCAAATTCGGAAGCCATATTGGATTTATTGGGTTAAGATAAATCACCAAACTTGATGGTTTGTGCAGACACGGAATAAAAGGTGGGCGAACATGAAAAATAAAAGTAACTGAATCGAGTACCCAGCAGTTCTGGCGTTCATTGATAAAAACGAAGTTAGAAAACTCAACGCGCTTACGTTTAAAGAGCAAGGAAGGCGGTGGATGGGGCCCTAATTCACAAAACTCAGGCCAAACTCAAAAAGTCAATATCATGACACCTTGTAAGCAAACAAACTAATTGTAAGAATAAGACTTCACCTACAAGACAGTTTTCTGAAGTGGATCAACAACATTTGCGCCACTCCATCCAATTATCCGCTAGTTTGTTCAACGTTTCCGACCACTGATTTTGTTAATGGTAATGCTTCCGCACTGCTAGCCTAACCTGATTTAGAGCGGCCTATATACTTTGCCGATTATTTTGTGAATACACTTTTGTATGTCAAATTGAGTTTGAAATTGCCTATCACATTGTTTTACGCATAAAATCAAACTACCAATTTTAATGGGTTTAATAAATCACCTCAACATAACTTGATCAAGCTTATCCTTTGTAAGTATTTATCGAAGTATGCAGTGGAACTTTCGACGATCCAAAGAGACAAAACAAAATATGCTACGTTACCATGGCGATTGAAATTCTGTACACCTCCAAGAAAGATTACGTTATTGAGCCTAACCTCCGTGCGAGGGGTTATCTGCGCGACTTTCTGATTTGGAAGCGAGTTAGAAAGAGAACGGGGGATAGCTGAGAAATAGATGCATAAGTCTAGAACATCATTATTAAGTTACACCGAGTAGAAAAAGGCGCTACTAAATAAGCAACACCTACTGACGTTGAAAGCGTTAACGTCGAACAAATCTGTAATGACTGTTCAGTTGGACAAGCTTCTCGAGCGGAGGTTTTGAAGTTCACAGAAACTTCTATGCTAAGTGACCAATCCCAGTTTTAACCTAAACAAAGTTAGTTTTGGGCTGCCTGTATAGAAGCGATCTATGAAAAACTTGCAAGCAATGTTGAGCGGTGGATCTGTTAGTAAGGCCATGTTGAAATTCTTAAAGCGGAACGGAAATCCAACTGCCAACTTTTGTGGGCTTCCCGAGATCCGTGAGTCAAACATACAAAGTGGCTAGTAACATCCATAACCAACTCACCATACCACGAATTCCCTTAAAAGCTGACAAACTTCTGAAACCATTCCGTGATTACTTCGTCAGATATGACACAAAGGATGATGTGAACTTGTCCGATGAAGTCCCTAGCCAGGATGACGAAATCGATCTACAGTTACCAACACCTTGGTGAACTGCTTCATTTCCCCCACGCCAGGTCAACATCTGTCCACCTCGCACCTTGCGTCAATCGGCCGCAGCATCGAGAAAAAGCGCTCGGTGCGTCAGACGACTAAGTGACATCCCCAGTAGGTGGCCTAACCATCTACGTCTGTGTAAATGTTAGGAGTGAACCAAAGAACTNCAAAAAAAATCGCTGAAATAGCCCACTAAATGCAGATATGACTTGTCTGCATGCGAGAACAGATCAACCGCTACGTGTTGTCAAGGTCGCTTAGGGACTGAGCGGCACACCATGGGTTCCTTTGGCTGTCGAGTCCTGTACTGCTTGCAGACCGTACAGGTTGAAACAAAGTCCTTGATATGACTAGTCATACCTGGCCAGTATACGGTATCCTTAGCGCGTCTCGTACAGCTGTGCACACCAAGGTGCGAACGATGTATTTCTTGCATAATGACTTTTCTGGATGCTCGGGGAATTAACAAACGCTCGCCACGGAACACAAGACCGTTTTCTGTGGTTAACTCATCTCAGACCTTGAAATAAAGGCGAATTATTTCATCCACTCGTCGTGTGTTGTCCGGTCAGCCGTTTTTGATTTGTTCTTCGAGCTTCTCCATCTCCTCGTCATCGGCAAACGTCTGCTTTATATGTGGTAACCGCGAGTCCGATTCTGCCAGCGTTAGGTGTATCTGCTCATACCCGGTGCAGCTGATTCTTTCGTTGCCAGTGGGGCTCGCGATTGTGTATCCGCCAGTACCATGTTCTTTCCAGGGTTGTAGCCGATCTCGAACTTGTACTTCTTTAGGCGTACCAACATTGCCTGCAGACGGCGTGGGGCCTTGTCCAGAGGCTTTTTTACGATTGTTGTAAGTGGTTTATGGTCTCGTCTGGACGACAGTTTTTCTTCCAAATGTGTAATCGTTGAATTTTTCCATGGCAAACACTACCGCCAGCATTTCCTTTTCGACCTGGGCGTATCGGGTCTCGGCACTACTCACGGTTCGACTTCGGAAATCAATCGGCTGTCCGTTCTGCATCAGAACTGCTCCGATCCCATTTTAGCTGCTGTCACATTGTATTAGTAACGGCAGACGTGCATCATAGTAACGTAACACAGGAGCTTTGACAATTAATTGTTTGATATGTTGCCACGCTCGCACCTGTTCATCTCCCCACGTCCATGGCGTATCCTAGTGGGTCAGTAGCCTGATGGGCTCCATGGCTTGAGCTAAACAGGGCAGAAATCGACTCAAGTAGTTNGGTATGTGGGCTGAAATACTGTCAGGGCGCTCAGACTTTGCCTATAAAAGATATCACTCTTCTTTCAACTCCCCGCATGGAAATCAAGAGATTGTTGTTTGTCAGACCACTATCTATTAGCTAGTCCGGTATCACAGACTCTGTAAGTGCTATCTGAGAACCATCGAAATTTGTCCCGTAAATAGTACAGGTGCACAAATCGTCACTCCGCGTAAATGTTTAGTCTCGTTTCGGCGATGAGTTACTGACTATGAAACACGATGTTCCCAGCTGTTGCATTGTCAGTGGAGACGAAAATTTCAGGTACACAAAGATCATCATACTGAAATTCCACTTGATCCGGACTGATCTATCCATGATTTACTGAATGACCCCGACCCGAGGTCGCCTTTTGTGACACTCCGACCAGAATGGCCAGAAACGAAAGACAAGCAACCAAGTAGGCTTAAGTCGGTATAAAGTTAAGAAAATTACTATCAGATTGTGCACCCTGATGGTTAGTGAATTACTCCGTTGGCATGTAATGACAAGTTGGATTTAGTTTCGTTTCAAGCTGCAGAAAAAATTCACGCAACATAAGAAAAGAAGGCTGTGCAACTGAATATTAGTTCCTAGCAGCCGCGATTATCACTAACGTGCGCCAAGTTATTTTTGACGAGTTGCTTCAAAGTATCTGTGCTTAGTCCCCTATGGCTCTGAGCCAGTCTGAAAACCAACTGTAGATTCATTGTCGACAGTACAGTCATTAAGAATTTTATGATGATGAAGCTCTTTATCTGCTTCTGTCAAAAACATGGAGAATGCTAAGATGTAGACCGTCTGAGATCTCTTAAGTTGATTAGCTGAGTAGAACGTCCTCATGTGTTATGAGTACGGATAACAAAATGTGGAAGTCGGGAGATTTGTAAAAGAAAACACTCAAGTTCATTCATGTTGAAGTTACACTGGACCGGAGAAAAAGCTAAACCCAACCGGTGTGAAGTTCGCTGAAGGATTAAGTGAATGTGCTTGGCAAATACGTAAGTTCGAAGAGAGCGAAAGATGTGAAGAATAGCCATACTCTGGATGATCCCTTTTTTAAATAAATCACTCCGCATTATTAATGATTTTTTTGATATCATGATTAGTTCTGTTGGATGAAACAGACACGAGTTCTTTAGCAGGCCCAGATTGATAATGAAGGAGTTGCATACTGAAGTGGCAGCCACTTTAAAGGTTTATTTGCCCATGTGATTTTAACCACAGCGCTCCTGGGGAAAGTCACTCTTGGTGGCTGGAACATAAGACATGTGATGTTGCTTAACTAATGTTCTTTTTCTACTCCATTGGCCTTAACATATCAAGCAAAACGTTTCACTTCTTCACTTTACTTTTATGTCAGTCAAAGACGGCTGACCAGGGAAATTGCTTAATAACAGACAGAGGCTGGTGGTGTTTGAAAATACATCGCCACCATCCTGCACACTGTTGTACGTGGATGATCGTCGCAGAAGTTAAATTCTGTTGAAAACTGTCAGTCCCCCTATAGAAACACTTAACTGCAACTCGTCATTTGTTCCCAACTTCTGACAATCTTTCTGTCTTCGGAGCGCTGAATAATGTTGTAACTCTCAGCGGGTACAACGCTACGTTCAATTAGTATAACACTAGTCACTAGCACCACAGAGTCCTATACGACGATACGGTATTTGGTGCGGATGATCTCCAGTTAGATATCCAGTCTGTACTTTGCAAAGTGTTCTTTGTAGATCCGTGCTAAGATTGTCACGGTGGGGTGGAGCACTGTATTTTTAATTGTTACAACTTGTGATCGTTTGGCCTGATGCCTGTTAAGGGTGCTACATAAGAACAACAAATAATACATTGTGAGGATCGTATATAACCTTTGCCACTAACTATCAGAAATGCGATGTTTATTACGGTGACTGAAATATTATTGTAGTCAGCGCCAGTTTAGTTCGTGATACGAGAATGTCGCGTACTTAGTTACCAAGCCGAGAGAAGCAGAACAAAAGTGGTCCGAGCGGTACCAAGTAATCCCAGTTTGCCAGAAAACAATAACCTTTACACAGCTGGACGACGTTTTCGATTGTCATTGGATGTCAAGCGTTCTGCATTTTGTTTGTCACATTCGTTGTCACGTTCACACAACCTTGTCTTAAGCAACTCGGTTTTTTAAATCTGATACGCGATCAAACAACTTGTTTACTCACCACTTCCTATGGGCAAGTTCGGTGTAGCAGCTGATCGCCGTTTTTGATTGGTTGGCACCGATCGACCACAATTCTGTCTGCAGCAGTTTGTGCGTGAGCTCTGATTGAATGAACATTCTCTAATCAAGAAACTGCACCAATCCAATCTCATAAGAAAGTGTATCTCTATCCTGGTTATTTAATCTGACTGGATGTAGACGGTGTCATATATAGGGAGCAAAAAACCCAATGGTCCGTATACATCATTTGTTCCGTCAGCACGTTAGATTGTTTATTCCGATGAAGCTGTTTACCAAAATTCTTCACGACAACGGCAGAGGTTGCTCACCGTAAAATATAACTTTATCCAATCGCAAACGTAGCACACTAGAGCAAGAGGTACTTTTTTGAAGGCTTGGGTAGATTTTCACACAGTGCTTTGGGTAGTGTTGAGAAATTGTGATGACATTTTTCATACCTTTCACTAGTTCACTGAATGTGAATGGTGCAAATGAATATATGATACTTTTCATAGCACGCACAATATTCCCAACTCTACCATTTAAACGTGCATATGTAGCTTCGAAGAATGAATGTTTTTATCCCATTTTTTTCTAAGTAAGTCAAAGTATCTCCAGTGATGCTTGTACTGTTATCAGTCACAAGCAAAAGGGATACGCCTTCTTTATTGAACACTCTGGAGGGTGTGAAGAAGAAGTCGTAAAGATAACTCGGGCCACAATGCACGCTTGCATTCTGTTCCTTCTTAGTTTATTTTCTTTCATATTTTTGGTCTCTATATCTGGTGACCAGTGACCGAAACCTTTGCAAAATATCAGTAAATATTTTTATTCCATGTCTTATAGTGGCCCGACTTGTGGATCACAAACGTTTCCATACAATCTACTGGGCAGCTGAATGCGGCTTATCGACTTGATGAACCCACTAGGCAGTTACTGAAGAAACCAGATCAAAATGCTAAAAGGTTCTGCGCTGATGTTGTTCAGTTGTCTGATACGACAGCGAGCCATTATATGGGACTTCAGAAACGGAGAACATCCCGATTTTTCAAGCTTGTGTTCAAAAACCCAACATTCTACATTTTTAAAGTTTCCCCACAATCTTCCACATAATGATAACTAAAATGGATATTAGTTTCCTTGAAGTTTGATTCCGTCGGTTGTTGAATTTTTTGTTTAAGAACTCTGGCTTGTTGTGTGTTTTTATTCAATTTAAAGTCAATTCTGCTGCGTTTCATTTTCGCACCAGTTTCATCATTCGTTTGTGCCTACATTTCCTGGAATATTTCCATCTGATAGCTAATCGTTCTATTACATTTTATCAAAATTCAAACTCGTCTCACCAAAATCTACCAGAATGCAGGCAAAATATCGCCGAAAGTCGTAGTTTGGTTGATTTTTCACCATACACCTCCATAAAACCAATGCTTCGAGAAAGATAGAGCGCCCCATGAAAATTTTCTCAACTTTCCTGTTGAAATCTGGTACAGTTTCAGAATAGGTACTGACCGCCCTGTAGAATAAGTCGTGTTCAGATCAAGATGTGTATTCACTACACTACACACAAAGTCTCATCTAGTCTGTTATGGACACTGTATATATAGGTCAGTGTCAAACAACCTGATGGTCGATGCAGATATGGCGTTCACGACTGGCTGCACTCCACCACATCCTTCCTTTTTTAAAGAATCTTTGGTATTCTTCGGTTTCGGAGAACAAACTCGTTGTCTTCAGTAGAACTAGGTTCAGCTGCCCCGGAACTTGCGGTCATCGTTTCCTGCTTCCGTAAGTGCACCCTGTTTCTCCGTAATGTTCCTCGATTTGTGCGTACCACGTAGGAACGGTCACCGTCTCGTCCTTCCACGATCCCTGGAGTCCATCTGTCACAGCCCATACCGAATGGCTGAATCCAAACAGTATCACCTTCGTCCGGACTTGGCAATTCATGAGATCCTTTGTTATACACTTGTCTTTCTCGTTCCATTCGTTGTTTCAAACGTTTTCTTACGGTCTCCCACGTGGTATTTTGTAGGGCTAGACGATCTTCAACAAGTGGTATTCGAGTTGTCGTTCTTCTTCCCATGAGCCGTTGAGCAGGACTCAAATCTATATCTGCTGACGGGGTGTTTCTATGTTCTAGCAATGCCAAATAAGCGTCTTCTTTGGCTGTTAAGCACCTCTTCATTATTTTCTTCGCCTCCTTCACAGCAGATTCCGCTTACCATTAGCTGCTTGTTTGACTGAGAGCTCGTGTTTAAACCGCCAACTGGGCAACCCGCAAAACTTTTTGCTGAAAACTGTCGGAACCCCCATCAGATCTCACACACTCTGGAATGCATATCTTGCGAACTTGGGCTTTCAATCGCCAATTATCTCTTCGCTGATTAGCATTTAACTTCTCAATTCCAAAAAAAATCGCTGAAATAGCCACTAAATGCATATGACATTGTCTGCATGCGAGAACAGATCAACCGCTACGTGTTGTCAAGGTCGCTTAGGACTGAGCGCACACATGGGTTCCTTGTCTTGTCGAGTCCTGTACTGCTTGCAGACATACAAGTTGAAACAAAGTCCTTGATATACTAGTCATACCTGCAGATATACGGTATCCTTAGCGCGTCTCGTACAGCTGTGCACACCAAGGTGCGAACGATGTATTTCTTGCATAATGACTTTCTGGGATCGGGATTAAAAAACGCTCGCCACGAACACAATACTTCTGTGGTAACTCATCTCAGACTGAAATAAGAGCGATTATTTCATCACTCGTGTGTTTGTCCGGTCAGCCTTTTGATTTGTTCTTCGAGCTTCTCCATCTCCGTCATCGGCAAACGTCTGCTTAATATGTGGTAACCGAGTCGATTCTCAGCGTTAGGTGTATCTGCTCATACCGGTGCAGCTATTCTTTCGTTGCATGGCTCGCGATTGTGTACCGCCAGTACATGTTCTTTCCAGGTGTAGCGATCTCGAACTTGTACTTCTTTAGGCGTACAAACATTGCCTGCAGACGGCGTGGGGCCTTGTCCAGAGGCTTTTTTACGAATTGTTGTAGTGGTTTATGTCTCGTCTGGACGACAGTTTTTCTTCAAATGTTAATGTTGAATTTTTCCATGGAAACACTACTCGCCAGCATTTCTTTTCGACTCGTATCGTGTCTCGCACACTCACCGGTCGACTTCGGAAATCAATCGGCTGTCCGTTCTGCATCAGAACTGCTCGATCCCATTTTAGCTGCTGTCACATTGTATTAGTAACGGCAACGTGCATACAAGTAACGTAACACAGGAGCTTGGACAATTAATTGTTTGATATGTTGCCACGCTCGCACCTGTCATCTCCCACGTCCATGCTATCCTAGTGGGTCAGTATACTTGCATGGCTCTCATGGCTGACTAAACAGGCAGAAATCGACTCAAGTAGTTAATCATTCCATTGAAACGAGCAACAACTTTTACATCAGTTGGATGTGCCATATTCACTATTACACTGATTTTTGCTGAGATCCGCTTGATTCCACTCTTGACAAAATTCATGGAAAGACTTCCTTGGTGCATATATTCTATTTTCTCTCGTTTGAGCTTGATGCGACTCGTTGACATCTGGCAAGAAAAATTCTAGATTCTTGTCGTTCGGTTTTGGTACGACCGTGGATCAGAAGTCGTTAGCTATGCACATTACACCAGTAGGTTTTCGATGCTTGGATTAATTGTCTGTAATATTTCGCTGGAAACTTCAATCAAACGGTAGACAAGCCAACGAAAACGCACCAAAGGTGTCCCGAATGTCGTTAGCAAACTGGACTGTTCGTCAAGTGTTTACTGCCAGAAAGCAGAGGATATCAATCCACCTTGTTAAAAAACACGCACCGGTTACTTGAGGAAAACATCTTCCAATAAGGGAGCTAAAATACTCCCTTAATGCTGCGTTCAATGGTTTCGGCTCGATGCAAACTCTTAATTCGCTGACTCTTGTGCTATAGCGACCTGATAAACCCAATCAGTTGCTCGTCTACTTGCTGTATTACTCCAATCTGTCAACCGTGTTAGTTTCCTCTCAAATGTCCTCTTTTACAGCAAGTGACAGACCGACAATTGGTAACACGACTGGCTTTGCATCCGAATCGGCTCAATTTACAGACTCCTGGAGGGTTCCCAAAGTACCATCAAAAACACTGGAATATTTTAGACACATTTGGTCAATGCGAGATTCGTTATCAACACAGTTAAATATACCAATTCCAGCGCTCCAGTGCTTCAACTCCGAGGAGGGGTGGAAAATTCTCTTAACCAAAACAAAACTTTTTGATACGTTTGTCATATTTGGATTTGTAGGATTGCTGTAAACTTCCCTGGGCTTCATCGTTGTTCCGCTCCGCATTCGAAGAACGAGTTCGTATTGCCATGGTTCGTTTGGACGTAGGACCGAGGGCGAGGTTGACACCTGCACCTGGTCCACTGGAAGTTTATTGTTATTCCATTCAATTCAATTTCGGCAGATCGTATATCCTGCGGGGTTCGTTCACTCCAATCGCACACATTAAATACCTGCTGGGTTGGTTGTCTTTGCCAAACTTCGACCACTTCTGCAGCAACCAGAAGAAATGATTCGGTTGCCGCACTTTGTGCAGATTTTCTCCATGTCGGGCACTGTATTTCTTGAAACCATGTGTTCTTCGCGAAAGTGCAGTCTGCTAGAAGATTTCTTGTTCTTGGCGATCACGCGATGATATCCCTGTCGAATGAATTTTGAGGGTTCTGTCTTCTGTTGGCTGCCTCTTCACTTCGACACATTAATGCATTGTCTGAGCGTCAATTGAGGATTCCTCAGCATACGCTTTGTCAAACTGCCGTCTCTTATTTCGATAATTAATCTGTCTTTGATCAGTTTGTCACGCAAGCAGTTACAAAAACCGCAGTTTGTGATGGACTAAGACTTGAACAAATTGATCTATGGATTTCCTGTTCTTGACGCGGCAATTGAATTTTACCTCTCAAAAGTGTCGTTCATAAATCCCAAACAATAACTATTCTACTTTTTCATCACGTTCTCCCAGTCTTCTGGTTCTTCGTCTCTTCATACGGAAATGTATTAATGCAGCGGACGGCCTGCTCTCCGATGGCATGTCGAAATATCACCATTTGAAACTCCTTCTCGGCTGACGATAGTCGAGCTAGCGTCCGAAATCCTGATTGCAATTTCCACATTTTCCATCTTTCTGGAAGTCCTTCATCTCATCATGTTCAACTGGCCGATGTTCGAGATTCAATCCTGCCATTGGGCTCACACCCGTCCAATCTGGGTTCTTCATCTCTGTCACCATGTAGAACAAGTCGTGTTCAGATCAAGATGTGTATTCACTACACCACGCACAAAGTCTCATCTAGTCTGTTATGGACACTGTATTTATAGGTCAGTGTCAAACAACCTGATTGGTCGATGCAGATATGGCGTACACGACTGGCTGCACTCCACCACACGCCCTAATCTTATCATGGCTGTCAGCTGTAGTTTTTCCGGGAATACTCATAACACTGAATACCATCAACACTCACCGAAACCATCAATGTGTTGTTATACAAGTCGAAACACTTGTGTAAATTTTGAGGTTCAAAGATGTGTTGTGTTCCATGAATAATTCTACAGGGTGTAAGGTATTTCACTCCAGATTTGATAATCAACGTATCCGTTCATTATTTGTATCGTTCAGATTCACCCGAAGTGTGAAGGTAGAATGAGGACTACAATCCGGTGGCGTTTGTAGAATGAGCTTGAGTTCATTTTGCATTACTTTCTAGAACCAGTGAGCTAGAATCCAATGGATTGAAAAACAAAACTCACAATTCCTAGTGCCAATGACTGCACGGATTGTTGCTGTTTATTTCTAAGTGTAGCGCTGAGAAACGATGTAAAATGCTTCCTATAATATTCATAAAGATAGGAAAATAGAAACAAAGTGCACTTTCGTGAGGTGTAGAAATTAATTGGTGTGGGTTAAATGACATACTACAGAGGTTGTTTTCATTTACTCAGGCCCCAGCGACACGTTCACTAGGGACAAATCAGAAGAATTAAACACCAGTACAGTCTTTCTGTGGATTATTACCATCAATACAAACATTCGCCTCAAGATATGAATTAGACAACACAGGCAACTGACCTAGGGGATATGACAGCGACCTATACCATCAACAGTAGTTGTGCTTCGAAGAGGCGGTTTTCAAAATGGACGGGACAGAGATGGTTCATTATTCATACGGTAAGAAATAACCGTCCAGATATAATTCCGAAGTACAGATCTCAGATTTTCTACGACACACTGTCGATACTAATTCATATTAGCCGCGAGACTGTGTCAACAATCTGGTGAGACTGCGACAGAACCGCTACTAACAGATTTCGTCAGATTATAAGATCCACCTTGCAGTCTTCATGTGCCACCGGAATGTTGACAAGGTAATCTTTGGGAGGAATCTACTGAATAACCTTTCTTTAAAATGGTTAATTCTGCACATTCGAACAACGCATTCTATTTTCCACATGCACAGATGGTCAAACACCTTAAGTACACGCTAAGGAAATCGCTTCATCTTGAGCAAACAAATACCAGTGCCACTAATTTTGGCTATTATAATTCATAACTCGACATTCGTTATCATTCTTTAGTTACATAAATACACTGTACGTAACTCTGACTATTATGGTGTTCGTTGCACACATTTGTTATTTTGTACTGATCTCTAACTACGTGGTTCTCAAGATTTGTACCAACGGTACCGTTTTAGCAACGTACTTGTTGCGCATACTTCAAAAGTATGACTTCTATTCGCTGTTTGCCTTTTTCTTTATTCTAGTGAATCGTGCAGGTTGCTAATGGCGTAGCACATGCGCCTATCTTTATGCTTCACGAAGAAGTTAACCGCACCTCCAATGAAACTGTTTCTGTCATCGTCTCCATGAGAGTTGGTTACCTTAAAGACTTAATCTAATCAGTGCAGTGGAGATGACTGTCACTGTTCATGACTTTAAAACAGCTGTGAACGCGGAACTAATTTCCTAGTATAATGGTATGCACTGCTGGGAAGCAGGTATATCATTAACAACGACAATTTAATAAGACAGTATGCCAAAGAAATGCTTCGATTGAACCAAACCATTATGATGAAAACTCTGCGATGCTGTAATAAATGTAAGTCATATGAATACAAACATTCACTGCTTACGTGCCTAATTCGAAATTCCGAATGTCGTAAACGTGGGGCACATTCAAGCTGTCTGCCGTAAATCAGAAAGTGCTTGGTTTGTGCTACTTCAGAAGCGCAAAGGCCTTCGTCGGGGAAATCGCCAGTTCCCCGAAAATATGGTGTGACAACAAGACAAACAAAGTACACTGTCAACGACCTTCACCTTTGCTATAGTCGTGTACTTCTCCGGTCTCCACGATCGTCCTCAGCCATCATGATAACTGTTGTTGTCACCCTGACTACACACCCAGACTGAACTGTCTGGACTTTTGTCTGGTCCATTCATTTTCGCTTTGCTTTGTTACTAATCGCAAACCCTATAAATACGAACGGGTTTGTGACCATGTTGTCTTCAGGTTGAGCGACATAAGGAAGCTCTGTTTGAAGGCCAGTCTGTTTCCTGTGTTCATGCGGTAGCCTCGGGTGGGTGGGTTGGATAGAAAGAGACTAACTGATCGCGTATACTGCGTACTTCGTTGTTCATTACCGTTATTCTTCGTGCTGTTATCTGCTGTTTCATTGACCGTTATTCCATTTACGCGCTCGTAGGCCGTAGATCCAAGTCTCAACAGCGTTTATCTAGTTTTTGGTCCATTACCCATTGTGTGTACTGTTAGTTTCGGTTATCATACGAGCCATGCAAAACTATTATTAATGATTAATCATCAGAGCAGAAAGAAGACATATTGCGATATGTTAACATTTCATTTACTCTTATCAGTCGCAAACGTAAAATATGCCAGTTACATACCTCATATAGATAAGGACAAACAGGGACTAGACACGTCTACAAGCACACCAATTATTATCTAATCACGACTATGGCAACCCTAGAGGTTGCCTCAACCGAACTTACCAGCATACGTTATGTGCACAAAAGTGGTTGAGGCAACCTATCGGATTGCCATGGTCGCGTGTGCTTGTAGGCGTGTCTAGTCCCTGTTTGTCCTTTTCTATGTGAGGTTATAATTGGCATGTTTTACGTTTGCGACCGATGAGAATAAATGAAATGTTAACATGTTGCAATATGTCTTCTTTCTGCTCTGACGAAGTGGTTCAAGGGAACTCAGTGTTTCAAATTAACTATTTAACGTGGTTTCAAATATTCCTTCATTACCAACACTGACATCTTTAAGTTTTCTGTTACAATTAATTGTGTAAACAGGCTTAAACCTTGTCTCCTTGAGATCTACAAATATTTCTGTTAGAGGTGTTAGTGGACATGCCTTATCTGCACTTGATAATTGTAAGCGTCCACTTACAAATACGCTGTCTACTATTTATTCATATCAGCTTTCTACCACCGATTCCGAACCAGCTAATACCAGCCTTAAAAACGAAGAAGTTGAAGATTTCTTATTAAGTCTCCGCTGAATCTTCTCAGGCTGGTGCTCACGAATTGATTTCACTATCGGCAAACGCAGCACACAGGGCTCCTCAGCTTGCCGGTACTGGTCATTGACAGCCGAATATGAACTCAGTTCAAATTCGAAACATATGATCCGTGTTGTCCGTGCGGGCCAGTGAGAAAATGTGAAATAAGTCTCCTTCCCACACAAATGCGACTGAACCCTATCATTAATGATTTATCTCTACTAACTTCCGACGAGTATATTTGCAATTGTCTGCAAGTATTATTCACAACCCCTGGTTTGTCGAAATAATCGCAGTAAAGAGGAAACTCCTTGCAATTCAAAAACACCGATGTAAGAATTGCTCGCATGTGTTATAAGAATACGGGGAAGTACACATTCCTTCAGTCGGTGCGTTGCAATTCACCATTGTATTTAAAAATAAGTACATCTAGTCGGTGGGTTTCTCCATCTTGGCATTAGCACGTGGGCATTGTCAAATTCGACGGTCTGACTAAGAGGAGTAATACTGCATATAGTGATTGTAATGTTTAAATGAAATGAACTGCTGTTCAACCGTAGGAATGATTACGCTGTATATAATACGGATTACGTTGCATTGTTGTGGGTTCACCAACCGTTACTTCTATTTATTTGAGTCTGTGTTAAGTAGATTTGCGATTACCATTGAGTATTTCACATTGCATATGGCATCGTGTACAACGTATTTCAGATGATGGATCTTTGCACTTTGAAAAACTGGAATATGCACCTAAGTCCACGGGCCATCGAGTATTACTTGGAACGTTTTGAAACTTTGGCGTATTACGTTTAAATATGTGAAAGGATAGAAGAGGATATAATGAGATTGAACTGGAGCAGTTTCTTGATTAGAGAATGTTCATTCAATCAGAGCTCACGCGCAAACTGCTGCAGACAGAATTGTGGTCGATCGGTGCCAACCAATCAAAAACGGCGATCAGCTGCTACACCGAATTTGCTCATAGGAGGTGGTGAGTAAACAAGTTGTTTGATCGCGTGTCAGATTTAAAAAACCGAGTTGCTTAAGGCAAGGTTGTGTGAACGTGACACGAATGTGTCAATCAAAATGCAAAAGGAATGTTGCTCGATATCAATTTTTAGATGTTCCTCTACAAAAACTGATGCGTTTTATCCAATGGGTTAAAAATGCTTACTGCCGCCCAGACTACTGCTGTTCTTGTTTTCACGATTCGTAGCACAGTACGCGACAGAAAACACACCGTTTTCTCATGTCTAAGATGCATAAGGTGTGAGTAAAAATCCAGTGTTTATCGATTTTTTTAAACTCCACTTTCATAAGCTCGGAGGCATTTGCTGTTTGAGCATGTTCAACCTGTCAAATCTGAAGCTATGGAAAGAGCGAAATTTCATATTTTAATGGGGAGGAAATGTCAGGATATTCGTGCACCTACACTTCAACTTCAAAATCTAAAGAACACTTTCGGTGAGCTACTACAAGTTCAGTCAGGAGATAGATTAATTACAGGAACCACCGTCATTGGTCTTCAGTAAAAGTTATTAATACTAGGTGAAACATCCTTTCCATGTGCTAGAAGCCTCTGTGGACAATTTCGGGTTGGCGAAGTTGTGCTACATTAAGAACCATTTGTATTGTGGTAGAGCCACCAATGTTAGAAAGCAAGCACAAACAACGGCAGTTTTAAAAGGTAACTTACCAAAGAAATGCAGCATTTGCCTCCACGTCATTCTATCCCAAACTCTATCCAACATTAGAATAAGTGTAAGTCATATGGTCATAAGCATTGTTGACTTACGTGCTCGTCCCACAAGTCCGAATGCCATAAATGTGTTAGGATAGGTGTAATGATTGTAATTCGTAACCGGACATTATGTGTTACTGTTGTTTTACTGTATTAACCAGTAAGTTGTACATGATACTGGTGGCATTATGATTTCGTTGGCTAACGTGCTGCGTTATTACCACTGCGTAGAAGCTAGCTCTGGATCGGAGCTAAGTACATTTCCGATTACTATTGCGTATTCCTAACTGTCCTGATAGGCCATATTCGAGCGATCTGCTGTAGTTCGAAGACACGTCTGATCGATATTTTTTTTTGGAAAACTGTCTTTCATCTGAATTTCAATCCACTGCTCTTGCTGTAACTTTTAATTATTCCATTGGTCCCCCACGCCATATAACACAATCTATTATAAACGGTAGTTCCAATCATTTCCCTATTATTGACAGATGTAGTGATGAGTCACTGTTGAGTTGAGCGGCAGCCCGAGCCACAGTACCTTTTGGTCAGGCTCATGGCTGATATGATGTTGATGAGTCTTTTATTTCAGTTGATTGCATGAAGAGACTTAAGTTTTCTGTTGCCTCGAAGTCCACCGATACGTATCAGCTAGTTTAAACGACTGTGACCTTTTCTTCATAGATACACAATCCACTACTTATACATGTCCATTATTTTGCTATCAATTCTGGCCCAGTAATTACTGGTTTCAGACGCGTGAACATTTCGAAGCTTTATTTTGCACCGACCGTTAATTCTTCTGAGACCAAACCTCGCGAACTAATTTTTGATGTGTAAAGGCTGCCGGTGGTGTGCAAATTAAACCAGTCAGGCCTGATATACTAGATATACCCATTTTCATGATGTGTCGCATAATTCCATTTTTTAATGAACATGTCCGTTATGCACTGTTTGAGTTATCCACAAAAGAAATACTGTTTTCTGTGGAATCCTCCACATGGGTTACTCCAACTGCAACGTCTTTAAAATGTGATGGTCGAACACCGAGAGTGTGCGGTGACTGTCGTACAGCTTTAACTAAATCTTTGTTGCAGATAAATCGTACTACGCAGGACCCAGAAGATAACTGTGATAAATTCATTGGTTCGAAGTACTTTTGGGAACTTGATTTCAAAGACGCATACTCGTAAACTCCTCCTGGCAGTTTGTCTAAGTTGCTAACTGCAATGGACATTTGGATATTTCACGTATGATTTCATACCCTTTGGACAGGATGTTTCTTCAGCATTTCTCCAAGGTGTGATAAACAGTTTGTGTTGATTTAAAAGGTGTTATAGTTTATCAAGATGACATTAGTGTACATAGTTCTACCAAATATATTCATGATTCTAGATTGCTTGCGTTACTGGAGAACCCTTGTGTTTACAATAATGCCATCAATCCTGCAGTGTCTTTCCGGTACTTCAAAATCTCCCCCTCTGGGACAGTTGGTTGATGAAACCTGGTTTCTACCTGACCCTGAACGATTTTCATTTTTGTCTAATTTCCCCGCTCCAAAGACTGTTGATAAATTGCGTCCTCTTATGGGTCCGCTCCAGTATTACTCCTGCTTTTCTTCTAACTCTATCCAAACAATAAAACCCCCTTTCTGATTACTTCCTTGAGAAAATTTGTGTGTACTAATGTCCACAACACTATATTGCGTCATTAGCTAGGTCATCTCGCCATGAACGCTGTACTGCACTCATTTATGCCTAGTTCCAATCTACTGTGATTACACATATGTCTGCTACTGGCGTGAATGTTGTACTAGAACAAGATGGACATCAAGTTTTGCGTACTTTGATAGAGAGAGTGGCTATTCTCGAACTCAGAAAAAAGCGCTCGCTGTCGCCTCCACAAATACCTATTTGATTGGTGTTTTACAAGTCTAACTGTATATCGTCCTCTTGAAAAGCTTCTCCACGGAATTGGCAGAACCTATCACAGCACTTTTCAATCGATCCATGTCAACCGACCGTTTACTGAAAGCCTGGAAATCGTTCACAATCACACCTATCTTCCAAGGTGGATATAGAGACCACCCAGCAAACTACCGACCAAAAGCGTTGCGGTCTCTAAAGTAATGGACAGCTTTCTAGCTTACTCCCTCCGGGCTAAGGTTGAAGACCTTCAACTCATCACCAAGCAGCAACACGGCTTCTGTAAGGGATACTCGGGGGTCACTAATCTGTTGAGTGCTCGTGATATTTGGACGGGGGCTGCAGACGCAGAATTGACCATAAACTGGTTTGTCTTGACTTTTCCAAGGCCTCTTATGGAGTTGATCACTCTCTCGCGCTGCTGAAACTGAACAGTTATAGCCTCGATCAGCACTTACTCATCTGGCTAGAAGATTACTTGAATGAACGTGAGTTCAACTTCATGGTGAATGGATAAGTGTCATAATGGTTCCAGCCAACAGTAGCTTTCCACGTGGACCCATCTTAGGACCTCTATTATTCATTTTTCGTTCTTGAACAACCCGGTTTAGTCAAATCGACGATTCTGCTCTGCACCTATGACAGAACTCTGTCGAGTTCTAGGGTACACGAAAGATGTGGCTGACTTTATAAGATGATTTGAGCTGTCTAAATCAATGATCCATAGAAAATAATTCGCCGTTCATTATCAGCAAGTGTATAGCTACGCACGTTCGCTGTCAAAATTGTACTGATTTGGCGACACAAAGCTGCTTGTGTCAGCGCGTGCACGAGACTTAGGGATCACTGTAGCAAACAGTTTGAGTTTGTTTGCAGATTGTACTGTCCTGGCTAAAAAAGCACAAGTAATCCCGAATCTCACAGACAAAATTTGTTGAACTTTCCATCCTGAAGTATTTACCATTATATTCACCTCCATAATCCGCCTACATCTGAAGACGAACATACAGGCTTGTCAATAATCTTGAGAAATATTTGGCACCTGTTGAAAGTGTTCAGAGATGGACCATTAGAAGAACTATGGGGCTCAGGAAAAGAACCCACCCGGAAAGTATAGCAGAAACATTTCAAGTCTCAATAGATTACAGATGTCTCAGGAGGACCCGAATTCTTACTTCCAAAATGCTCCGCATTCTGGATCATCCACTGGTACTTCTCCCACTAAATAAAGATGGACGTTTAAGAGGTCACTAGCTGAGACTGAGTAATTGTAAAGGCAGGTTACTTTGTAGACAACACTGCTTCACAGTTAGGGCCTCTTCACATTGGAAAGCCCTGCTCAACTCTGTGGTCACGACTGAATCGTTTGCGAGTTTTAAACTCTTACTCGATCGACACATACGTGAACGACAACCAGCACTACAATCTTCCTAACCGTCACACTGGTTCAGTCTCAAAGGTCATCAACTGCACATGCCTAACTGAATGTTGCTTCAGTGTTCGTTGCTGAAATATTTACACCTAGCACCTTCTGTTTAATCGCTCCTGGCGATTTAGGGTAATTCACTCAGTAAGGCGACAATTGTGGGTGATGTTCAGTCTATGTGAAAAACAAAAATCTCCTACTACTTATCAGTAATCAAAATGCCGCTCAACAAGTCAATGATTTCTGTGATTTCAATTTAGAAGGAAGTCCTAGTCGAGGGGTCATCGATTGGAGTTAGCAGACAGTAACTGTGTCTCCTGTCGAGGTGATCAGGCAGCCTGATCATTACTCACAAGCGAAAGCGATTGAGCGTTCACATATGGTAATTCGGTCGTGCCTAATGTGAGGTCAATGGCGCAGTGGTAAACACGGCTGCCTGTTCATGAAAGCATGGCCGGAGTTCTAGTCCCGGTAGTGGCATGGATTGCACCACTGACGAGCTTTAATAAGATCGAAACTCGAACCTAGTGCTTCTTTTCGAAAAGGGCCGATTGGAAATTCTATGAAGATGCGACAGCAGCGAGCAATTGTGGGTGACGTTCAATCTATATGAAAAACAAAATCCCCTACTACTCATCAGTAATTTCACTAATGCTTATTCAGACGGTCGGGTTGAGGGGACTATCTTCCAAGTCCAAAAACGTCACGGAGGGCAATCGAAAGGATTGGAATTTATACGGCACTGTTTAATAAAATTAAAATAAAGGTACTATCTCATCTTGAATGTGAGTCAACCGGGTACACAAGTTATCGAGCAAAGGAGTTCAAAATGGGCAACTAAACACGCGTCCACAAACAGCCACCAGTCAACGGGAAATGACCTCATGAAAACAATCGGGTACGTATGAAAATGAAAACGTGTCGAAAAATACGAAAAAGGAAGTTTTAACAGATAGGCAACGATAACTATAAAAAGGAAGGAAGCAAACATTTTATGTGCAGTTATGATACAAAATCCGTCATGATCGTTTACTGCACACATCAAAGGCAAATTAAGGATTGGCTTTCTACACACAAACCAAACATACCTCAACTGATTCATCGCTCCGCGTCATACGAGACAGAAGACGACAACGTACCAGATGAACTTCAACAGATCCAATCCCTTCATTGAATTTGCCTTCTATTTAGTCCCGTTCACTTTATAAACCGTCTCCAAAATTTTTTCACTGACCAGCACAGAGACAGTAACGAACATGCAGAAATCTTTCTCTTTCCTGTAACAACCTATGAACGTATTAGACATTAAACGTTATCCATCACTCTAATAAATCGCCTGCCAAATTGTACTGCTTGGAATTAGGGACTTCGAATGGCCCTTGAAATCGTACTCGGATTGAAACTTCCCCCGCAAATAAGGAGAAGACCTCTTACTGGTTGCAGCAAGCCGTTCCTTCATGAGACTTGAAGCCGCGTTTGTTGATGTATAACAGTATTAAAGAAATCACAGTATGTCATTGGCTGAACATTTTGACACCTGCAATGTTAAAATGTAAGCCGATTGGTGCAATATATAACAAAGGACTTGACAACTAAGGGGAAGTGCAATACCGAGGCGTTTTATCCAATCCTGATGTCTTACCTCAACGTGACTTTGGATTATTCCCTCGTTAAGTCTATTTTATTGGGGTTTGGATAAGTGGTGAACCCAGTAGACTTTTACCACACAAATCTCCAGCAGCGACGGTTTTACGATGGAGCATTGCTGTCTCACCGTACTCTAATGACATCCGGCATCAAGTGTCCAAATACAAATGGCATGCCGATCACCTCTCAAAATACACCTGTTGTGTAGAGACTAGGACTTCAGACTGTTTTTTAATTCAGTCGCTACCAGTACGTCAACCGAATGTGAGTTCCTATACCTGAAAATATTTTCACTGTTAGTACGACTGTACGTGAAGAATGGAATGTGCGGTGTCCTGTTGGCCTGATACTTGAAGCCGACACATTTGCGATAATCAACCTGATAATCTCGTCATGCCCATGCCCACATTAATAACCGCGTTGACACATCGTAATTGATACCTCAAAACGGTTCGACATTTAATAACCGTTTTCCTACATTCTGGGCGTCAACGTGATCTAGATAAACAGCCGTGTTCGTTCATTGTGCGCCCGACACGATTGGTAGTTCCAGCTCGTCGAACACAGCTAGTTTCAGCACCATCCTTTCTCACACCTCCCCCACACAAATTTTATTCCGCTCACGGTTTGGGACAGTCATTGGCGACGAACACTGGCATGCCAAAATCCATCAGGTTCCTTTACGCGTGGTCATACTATTGGAGGTCTGAAGCGAAACAGGAAAGGGAACGCATCGCGCCCCGAATCAGTCACACGAACTAAGCGATACACGATCGTATCGAGAGTATTTTTGACTCCAAGTCTTGTACAGCTTCACCCAGAAAAGGAATTGCAAGTCAAAGATTATTCTCATATCAGACCATCCGTCCGTCATAAGTAGCGCACTCACACACAATCATCGCATTCTTTTTTTTATAACCAGAAGGTAATAACGTCAATGAAAATACAGATGTAAATATATAACTTGTAAATGGTAATGTACCAAATATAAATGAATAACAATCTAGGTAAGAAATGGTTTGGACTTATCGAAAAGTGTATATAATTCATTCGACACTGAGAATATACGACGTCGTACTAAACTTTTGTTTCTGATTTTTTTTTCCAGACGAATTCAGCTAATGAAGAAATCCCTGCAATTGGGCCGGTGCAGACGAACTTCTGAGCGTCCGAAGAAACAATGTCAACCGTACAACGACCCACACTTCCATTTAAACAGCAGCAGGTGTAGTGATTGTAATTCGTAACCGAACAGTGTGGTATTGTTAACCGATTGAATGGATAGTTACTCTGCGCATCACACGGATCACAGTACAATTTTGTTGGCTCACTCGCTGTGCTTCTGCTATTGCGTAGAAACTAGCTTTCGGTTTAAACTAAGTACCCTCGCCATTACTACTGCCTATTTCAAACTTCTACAATACAACGTGAACTTTCTACAACAAACTTCAAGAGAACCAAAAATAGGTCAGAATAATGAAATACACGACAACTATCGATCACCAGAATTCGTATAGCATTCGACCAATAGGAATAATACATGCTTTAAGGATCCACTAGAAATGGTATGTCTCAGTTACTTTAGTAGGTACAACGTAAACCTCCGTTAACGTAGTCATTCAAAGAGTTGCCTATATTTCCTGGCGTAATATTACTACAGAGCACGTCAATAACCAAAGACAGACGGAAACATGGTTCGTTAATCATGTCAAGAATAGGACATACCTGTATCTGCAATGAT
This sequence comes from Paragonimus kellicotti, assembly GCA_014220965.1. Classification (NCBI taxonomy): domain Eukaryota; kingdom Metazoa; phylum Platyhelminthes; class Trematoda; order Plagiorchiida; family Troglotrematidae; genus Paragonimus; species Paragonimus kellicotti. The sequence continues at coordinate 13,294 of LOND01028737.1, read as the reverse complement.
TTAGACAGTTTCAGTTCGTGGATATTGAGCTGGATGACTACTTCTCCAACGCTTTCCGTAGATTTCATCTATCGGATGGTAGCTTTCTTCCGTTCTCTATGTAGTTCAAGGGAACAGTAACTGGCGCACATGCACAAGTGCAGCAGGGTGGGCAGTCGGTTTATGCCCGAGTGGACAGCACACACATACAGGTCTGCCCAGACGGTCAACACATATTTTGTATCTCAAGACACAATACAGTTATTCTAGCAAGGGATTTCTGAAAAGTTCTTGTCGTCGTTTGATACAAAGCCTAAAAATGAATGAATCCCAGGAGTAGAAGTTATATTAGTCGTGACCTTTAGTTACTATACTTTGATTTGTGACTGTGTAAACCCATTTACAACCTTGGAAAAAAGGGGTAATGTGCGATAGTTGCAAATGAACACATTCACTCTACTGTACTTATGACAGCAGTGTTAACACTTTTACCTCCACCACGAGATTAAAACCTCAGTTGATGCGGCTATCAGGTTCCACGCGACTAATCTATTTTCCCTTAGCGTAATAGTGAGATTGTGGAGTTCGACCTCCCTCATATTATCTGAGCAAATTTTTATGACACGAAACGTTCAAGAGCTGACCAATTTCTGTTTTAGTTTAAGAGGAACAAAACTGTGGAAGCTAGTTTGTTGGTCCGTCCTCGTTTCTTTACTAAATTTATCCCATCGTAAGTACCTAATAGGGTGTCTTTACCTTGTTTTATTGATGAAATGAAACGTGTAGTTCACTTTCATTTCAGCAGTAAACAGAGCAGATGGATACGCTGTTTTAGTACCTCGAGGACATGTTTTGAATTAATCGCGACTGGATGGACGGAAGAAATATCGTCTAAATATCGTCGGCAGAAAAAAATTTAATGGATATTTGCAAAGACTTGTTTGTTTTACAGTTTTTCCAAGAAAATATCACCTAAAATCAACAAAACTGACAAGCCCGTCCACAATCGGTCAACCTGTCGACAAAATTGCATGTTAATCGTGCAAGGCAACAGATGTCCTTTGAGTACTTTGTTTGGAAACCCCATTTGTACATTTGGTTGATCGATTTATCCCTTAATACAATCGGTAGTTTTTTTTTCAGCGGTACACTAGTAACCAGTGTGGAAACAACAACTGCGCCGAACACTTCTCAGGGGTCACTGAACATAAGGCTGTCCGAAGACAGTAGAAAGGCAGCTCTGGGCGAATCAGCTCAAGCTGGACCGGTAATCATTGTGCAGTTGTGTGGTAGGGGGTAATCACAGGGATGCAATTTGCACGGATGCATTACATCAAGACGCCTCTTTGCTTGAGTTAAACTGAAGCATCGTCATACGGACACTTCTTGAAAAATGTTTCGAGAAAAACATTATAAACACATGTGCACAAGTGTCAAACAAACGTGCAGCTCTAAAAATCATCGGTGTTTGCTGTGTTTTTTTTCCTGACTGTAAACCGATAATGTGTAGCTGATACTACCTTGTGGAGACAAAGTGGTACTTACACTTCCCGAAATGGGCTCAGTGTTGATAGAGTAAATCCCAGCGGTGCAAAATGAAAGTTAAACAGGTAAAAATGCCAATAAGTTTGATAAAAATCATATGGAATAACCGTGTAGCGACCAAAGATCATGCCGCCTCTCTATGAACTCCGGTAAAAATTTGTTCCGTATTCATGTTTAGCTGTATGCCTACTACAGATGGTCTGATGCAAAGTTACTTTTTTCAGTCTCACAACTAAGTGAGCATAGCGAATAATTTTTTTCTAATTATTCATCCATTGTTCTATTTTTCAAAGTCGTTTCGCCTGCATCTTCTGCAATGTTGTATATCATACCCGAAGGTTTTACGCACTTTACGCTAGACGCGATTCTGAGTTCCGCTGAATAAGAGTCAGCCTACCTCGTGTCTTCGTTTCGTTTCTTGATCGTCGTCTTTGACCGTCTACGGCTTTCCCCACGTAGATCAAGAGGTTGCATTCGCAGTAGGCGTGCTGTGTAGCTACTTGGAGCTTACGCTGGTCTGTTACTGTACAGTAAATGAAGTACTTCCCAATAAACTGGTTCACATTCTACCTAGGACTGAAAGGATGTTTGCCTGCCGTCTGATTGAGTCGTCCGACTGCGTTTGTGTGTTCGCATGTTCGTTGATTTGGGCTTGATCATGCAAGTTTGAAGATCACAGATTCAAGAAGAGGACATTGTTTCGTCCGTCCTTTTAACTGGCAAAATTGCTTCTTTGTCTAAGACCTATAGGCTGTAGGATGAAGCAAAAGTGAATACACAACTTTCTGTGGCCGTAATCTACCTTTATCATTACTGATACCGTGAGAACCTATGAAGGAAGTTTCAACTGTCAACACGAACCTTCGTCGAACAGGACGAACGCGTCATGCCGTTCAGCGTTACACCACATCACGATGAGTGGAGATAGAGAGGCGGTATCCTATCTATGTCGCGTGCCTGTCTCGGCTTTTCCGTCTGTTGGCTGACCTACTGATTAGTCGACATCGAACACGTGTGTATATGCCTGTGTCACCTGACCTTCGTACTCCTCTAATGGCGTACATTCACGTTGACTAGTCTTGGACCTCCTTGATTTGAGTCACTCATTTATATGTTCTGGGTTGATGCTTTGCGTGTTTGCAGCGCGACTATAACTCCTATTGTAGGCAGGATGAGCGATCGCACTATACTGCTCACATCACTGTTATTCAGTAGTAAGACAGGAGCATGGATCTTGACATTGAAGTAGTCGCGAGAAAAATACAAAGAGCATTGGAGTGCAGCGTGTCATGAAATGGTTACTGATACATGAAGGACCTAAGCATTGGCGTCCATGGTAACCGTGACGTTCTGAGACCAGTGTCGTACGCAGCTGTGTTTTTGTTTGTAGTTATGTTGAGGCGCATAACTCATGTATTGGTTTTCGGAATAAATGACCCTCGTACCATCCGTGTTCTTGGTTCACAAAACTACTATCTGATTATATTTGAAACTGACGACATGGCATCTGACGTCACTAGATACAAACTTGCATAATGCCAGATCAGTTTTGGACTGTTTATCCTGTACAACCATCCGTTGAGTTTTGGATTTCTTGGTAGACCACGTTTACAGCTTACGTAGAGATACTGCAAATTTTCAACTCAATGCTCAAGTTCTCCTAGAAGCATAAGTAGTAGACAACATAACTTCACCTCGGACGGGAAGGCCGGAGACTGTAAGGTGCACTGTGCTCGAATACGAAGACGTCTGTGAAGGAGGCCCTCTTAATTTTGGATAGACATTGATAACTGCAAGTTAACTCATGCAACGTAATTTAAACTGTCTCCGCTGGCACAAGTTTTCAGTGAAAAGGTGAATAATCCTATTTCACACGATATATATGTGCTATGCGTCAGTATGATTGCGGTTCAGTTTCGCTGAAGATGACTGTTGTTGGTTTTCTAATTCAACTACTGATTTCCGGACTGTTAGACTGGAGCATTCGATAATCAGCGGTGTCAAACTACTCCGGTATGTTGTCCTGAGATCGTGCATGTGGGCTTACTCGATCAAAGGCTGATATTCAGGAATACACCAGACTGTTTGCCTCCAGGGCTCTGAATAAGTATGACGCTCAGGGGGAGGTTTTCATTAACGGCTGCTCTCTTACTGACAGTCTGTCCTGAAAGTTTCTGCCGATGCGCCTTCCAGCAACATCGAGCCAACTGTAAAGCATACCTTGCACTCAGTCTCACTTGCCGTTTTTACGGTGAGTCTGGCTATTCTGCTAGTTTGTCGGCCGTGTACTGCTGCAAACATGAACAGCACACAATGGAATATAATTATTTCCCAGTAAATCCTTCTAGAAACCACTTCTCCAGTGTTGTGGTGTCATCGTCACATTATTATCCTTTTAACTGAAATAAAGTTGTCTCTTCCTGATATTCATACGCTATTCTTTAAAATACGTCCTCCAATATTACCCGTGGTTCAACGCCTATCATCGCGGATGTAGTGGACAGGTGGATATGCGCTCGACCTTCGATCATCAGCAAGTTGTAATGTCTTTCTTAGAAAACAGTCAAACTGTTATTTTAACAATCATCTAACTAAAAGAACGCGGTAGGGTTTAAAAAACGTATAATTCCGACAGGTTTTGAAAATACGACAAATAGATATATCTATTTAGGAAATATTGGAAAGTCTTTCACTTAATGTACATTAAGCAGACCAGGGTAAGCTCCAAGTAGCTACACAGCACGCCTCCGGAAGAATACTGCGAATGCAACCCCTTGATCTACGTGAGGATAGCAGTAGCCAGCTCCGCTTGACCTAGTCTGGTTCATGCTACGCCAGAAGATATCGGACCAGCTTGTGACTGGTACTACAAGTCCCAGGCGCCGTGGGTAAAGGAGTTCCAATATCAACAGTTCATGGTGAGCTCCTATTCCCTTGTCCTACCTTGCAGTGTCAAAACCAGTGGTGGAGTCGTTCAAAAGTTGGTGTATTGGAGTCCAGATGGTAGCGCTCGGTTTGTGCAGCAACTTCTGATCCCACGTCCTGCGCGCGCTGAGCTCCTGGGATTTAAAGGCTGACGGAAGCCACTATTCATTTCAACGTGTTTCTGGAATACCTGTCTCGAAGATTACCCCCACCGTGGACTGGAAATCCTGTTGGAGCAGCAAGATGGACCAAACTCTCACGAAAATTCGCTTAGATATTATAACAGACAGAGTTTGGTTGCGAAATTTTCAATCACTTTGTCGAAAACGTCGCATACAACCGCATCTGACCAGCCGCCACAACAGTATCTGATAAGCTGGTGTGCTCCTTCAAGAGTGGTGATGCGCGGCACTCTTGGAAGAAATAAGAATGACATAAACACTGAGGCGCACATATCGTCAGCTAGGCTCACCGTGCTGCACTCCAGCAACGCGCACATTCCAATTCCGAGAAAAGGTCCGGTAACAAAAACTGCCAATTTAAGCTCATGAATTTATTGTACATGCGGATTGCAGTGTGTGGGCCAAACATTGAGCACATACACCTGAATTTTGAGCAATCATGAAATGGTTCTGGAATACCAACATGGAACGTTTAAGACTGTCATAACGCAACACTCCTCGTGTCTGGCTACACAGTAGATCCTCGAAGGCTTTCTGTGTTGTTCGTCCGGCTATAACCGAAAGTGCTTCAGCATTCTCCGTGGCGCTGGTCATACACCTGAAGAAGCAGTTTATATGTTCAGAAGCAAATGGTTGTGAACTTAGCACTACCTGTTATCCGAAGTCAAGGGACCGATCACTCAGTATATTTTTATTTCTGGTTCCTCAGGTCTTCGTTGTCGAATTCTTTGTGCTTTCGAACCATTCTATTGTGGCTCATGTTACCTTGCCTTTAATTTGCCCGTGGAATACAATATGAATTGATTGAGTACATCTGTACATTCTACTTGCTGTTCGATTAGTGTAAACATGGTAGTCGAATCACTTGCTCGCCTGCTTACCAACAGCCTTTACCCACCTATCATATTCCACTGCCTATCTCCTTCTCGGTACACTGAGAAAGGAAAAACCTCAAATATTCATGCATGTTACACATGCCCCTAGCACAGAGCTATGATTGTCAACCAGACAAACTTACTATTTCGCACGCACGCACTCATTCCTTTATTCATTCGGTTATCATTTCGTGCATGTAACTGACGTCAACAGACAAAATACTGCTCGATATACATCTTATATACAATTTTGGATTTATTCAAATTCATTCGGGACGAAACTGCTTTGAATTGAGTTAGAAGTCTTTCCGTCTTCTGTTGTTTTTTGGCACTGAACCGAAACTCGCTTTCCTGGAAAAACTTGTTTTTCATGAGAAATTTCTTCTAGTGTTTTTTCACACCCGTACAAGTTGTAGTGAGTTCGACAGTCGAAGTTGAGACAGTGGACGTTGTGTGTCGCGAAGCACCAGCCGATAAGCTTCGAATCATTCAGCCTCCTGGCTACGTGTTGCAGAATAGTGCTAAAATGCTCCTCAGTCCTCGCAAAATATTCAAGTTTCAAGCGATCGTAACTAACCAGCTCTCAGATACACTCACACTTGATTACGAGAACAATGCTTCGGTTGGATTACTTGAATAGGCTATCTAAACTTTTCTCATATAAACGTCATGAACCATCTATGCGAACGAACAACGTACGCAGTCCAGAAGGTTGTTGAAACAAACACCGACTTTGTCCGATGTCGCTAAGCGGGACGACGTGGGTATGACGAACGCTGTTGATACAGGAGGCACGATGTAGTAGAAAATCTACGGCAAAAGAGAGTTATAATCGGGAGTGGTACCCAGCCCTTTTGGGGGGGGGGGTTTTTCCCCCCCCCCCCCGTTTTTTTGGGAAAAAGAACCCTTTCGGAAACAAAAACCTAAAAAAGAAAAAACTTGTGGTTCGGCCTTAAGACCAGGCAGAGGCTTAGCAAAACCACTAACAGGGCTTCTGCCCAACGGAGTACATCGATTGTGGGGAGGGTTACATTCGGATGTCTGTAGAGGAACTCTTGACCGTCATAACTTTAGTACCCACTAACAGGTAAGGAGGATGAGAATAAAGACATAAAGGTGAACATATGTTTTCGATAATTCACCTTGGGCCGGTACAATTATATAAGAAGTTAATAGAGTTAGATCGAGTTGTCGACCAGACTTATTACAGAGAAACTAGGTCACTGGTCAGTCAATTGGTGATGGCTTGATTGGTCTGTTATGTAACGCTTGTCCATTGGTTTGACCGTACAGGTTGGCCATCGATCCGATGGATTTGTGGCCATGGTAGGTGCAGCGTCTGAACAAACCGCTTTTGATGACATAATACCGGGTCAAGCAGCCTGATCCCAATAGCCTCGGTAGTGCAAAGTGTTCAAATTCGGGCAACTTTTGATGGGTTGCCTGACACACGATGCACCACTTTGAAGGCTTGATCAGTTTTCACCTGGTGCCCGCATTCAACCAGATGAGCGAGGGTAGCACTGTTGACCGGTTGTGATTCCCCGTGCCCCAACCACCGTGGATCGTGTTCTCAGATTCGTTTCGAAAGTTGTCTTGACGTTCGACCAATATAACCTGCTCCACAGAAACAAGTGAATGACTAGATACACATAGATGATGTCTGAACTGTCGATCTCTCTTTGTTATAAAACCTGAGAGTTGAGGATGTGGAGAACTGAATACGGAGTTCAACTGTAACCTAGGTCCTGCTGATTGTCTGGTTAAGCCTATTTGTCAGCCCTTCTACGGCATTGTCACCTTTGGACGGTACTCGAATAAACACAGCGTTCTTTCTTACGTCATGCGTTTCATGCTCAAGTGATATTCTGATCATATTTCTGGCGATAAATCGTTCCGGGTAGCCGTTATCATGAAGTACGTTCTTTATGAATTCGAGTTCATTATCTAACGTATCCGTTGAACAAATTGTGTATGCTCTATCAGTCAGGCAGCGCACTAGACTTCTCTTCTGTTTTGAGGGTACAACCCGTGAAAGTTTACATGCTGACCTGTCCATGTACTCTTGCGATGAATCCTGCATTGAACGGTTCCGTCTATTCATCAATGTAAACGAACATCTAGGGAAGATACTTCAATTAACTCTCCTCCTCAAGTGTAAACTAGGAAGCACATAGATTCATTGAAGATGTTTCACCAGAGTCCAGATATCCTCCCCAGCAGACCAGATAAAGGAGCTGGACTTTTCATCTTGAGTAAAAGCGATTGAATCGAGAAAATAAATGATATTACCGCAGATCAGACCAAGTTTCGTTGAGTTGCCAACGAAAGGGACAAAACCGAGCATGAGGAACACCAGTTCACTAAGTGTCTCAAGTCACTCGAGGACAAAAAGCAGATAACCCCCGTGATTTATGAACAACTGCGACCACAGGGCTCTACTATACCTTGGACTACCAGAAGTCCACAAACTCGGTGTACCGGTTCGTCCAACACCCGATATAATGGATTCGCCTTACCAATTAACGGCGAAGTGGCCAGTGAAAATGTTTGAACCCGTCCGAAAAGCGATTGCTCCGCTCAGTCTACGTGATGCGTTTGAATTTGGGGAATGCATACATAACTGTTATGACTGCAAAGACGCTTGGCCAGCAAATTCGTTTGTTGCACGAACTCCCGTACAGGTCATGTTAAACATGAAACCACAAACGTGTAAAATCATTTGCATGGCTGATATGCGTTCACATACAATGGGTAGCAATACGTTGTCATTCGCCTTGGTGGCACTTCCCCCGTAGCGCGGGCACATTATTCCGATATCCACTTCTGGTCCGTCGTCTTCCTGGCGTTGGGGCTTGTCCTTTGTTTCCGAATGTCGCTTGTGAGTAGTATATTACTCACAACAAAACTATCTGTAATACAACAGAACGTTAACATGAATTCCCAGAAATCCTGCTCATTGGGCGTAGTGTTGTTACTCAAAAACGTACCGTCGCTAGAACCTGTCGATTTTCATTTCGACTACGTGTCTGAGACCAGAATCGATACTCGGTTACCACCACTGCATTTGAGAGATTCTGCTCCATTGCGCATTCGACGTACAACGGCTGTTCAACGGTGTGCTGCATCGGCGAACAGATGGAATAGCAATGAGATCCCTGCTCGGACCTATCGGGGCCGATATATTCATGGAAAAAAATGAACGCACCACGCTTCAATCCACCATCAGCCAGTTGGTTAGGGAGCTCATTTTTTTTCGTCCAAAAACCGCCTCCGTCCTGAGAAAGAAAAAAAACGATGGGCTCTACCCGACTTAGCGGAACTGTTCAGGTCGGTCGAACGGTGACTTTGATTAGTCTTTTTTCTACCCGTCTGACTCTTATTCCGCCATGCTCATTAGTGGCCCTAACTATATTTTTTTCGGTAACGGTTCTCTTTGATGTTTCGGCAGTGCACTCTGGTCACTACAACCCTATAAATACTTTGATCTTATTCGCCATGTGACACGTTCTTGGGACGGAACAAAGCTCGTTGGTTGCAAGCGTCTTTTGGCTTGTCTTGGGAGCAGATCACGGGACTTTTGCAATAATTTTTCGGGATCGAGATTCCCGTGTTAATTAATGTCAGGTGGAGGGTTACAACACATTTTTTGGCAACGGAAGAACTCACGATGTCAATAACGTTGGAGCAGATGCAAACCCTCCTCCAACAGCAGCAGAAACAATTCGAGCAAGCGCAGTTAAAACTGATTAAAACACTGACGCAAAAGCTGAGTTTCCAGCAACCAACAGCGGGATCCAACGAATCTTTCAAACCTACAGCAGAATCGCTAATCAATTCTATCAGTGAGTTTCACTTTGATCCTGTAACTGGCACCAAGTTCGATTCTTCGTTCAAAAGGTATGAGGATGTTTCCAAGGTGGAACTGTCAGATGCTGACGATGCTCGGAAAGTGAGATTGCTGCTCCGTAAACTGAGTACCTCAGAACACGAACAGTAAATCAACTTTATCCTGCCGAAGAACCCAAGGGATTGCAGTTTTGACGAAACCACCCAGACGCTGTTCCAAATCTTTGGCGACCAGTCATCTCTGTTTAATTTACGCTACTAGGGTCTGAAGCTCGTGAAGTCAGCAGATGATGACTGGGTGACGTACGCTGGAACAGTCAATCGGGAGTGTGAACGTTTCAAGCTGACTGAAGACCAATTCAAATGTCTGATTCTCGCTTGTGAACTCCAGTCATCAAAAGGGGCAGATATCAGAACACGGATTTTGGCGAAGATAGAACAATGTCCCGAAATCACCCTGCAAGATATCACTGCCGAACGTTAGCGCCTGGTAAACCTGAAGCATGATATCGCTATGATCGAACAGAGCAGTCACTCCAACATCCACACAGGGTCTTTAAGTCTCCCAGTCAAGGTTGTATCAACATCGGAGGGCAAAAGGAAACCTCTCACGCCGTGTTGGCAATGCGGTGAATGGCATTATGTCCGNTGTCGAAAAACGTCCCATACCAATCGACATCTGACCAGCCGCCACAACAGTATCTGATAAGCTGGTGTGCTCCCTTCAAGAGTGGTGATGCGGCACTCTTGGAAGAAATAAGAATGACATAAACACTGAGGCGCACATATACGTCAGCTAGGCTCACCGTGCTGCACTCAGCAACGCGCACATTTCCAATTCCGAGGAAAGGTCCGGTAACAAAAACTTGCCAAATTTAAGCTCATGAATTTATCTGTACATGCGGATTGCAGTGTGTGGGCCAAACATTGAGGGCACCATACACCTGAATTTTGGAGCACATCATGAAATGGTTCTGGAATACCAACACTGGAACGTTTAAGACTGTCATAACGCAACACCTCCTCGTGTCTGGCTACACAGTAGATCCCTCGAAGGCTTTCTGTGTTGTTCGTCCGGCTATAAACGAAAGTGCTTCAGCATTCTCCGTGGCGCTGGTCATACACCTGAAGAAGCCACGTTTATATGTTCAGAAGCAAATGGTTGTGAACTTAGCACTACCCTGTTAATCCGAAGTACAAGGGACCGATCACTAAGTATATTTTTATTTCTGGTTCCTCAGGTCTTCGTTGTCGAATTCTTGTTGCTTTTCGAACCATTCTATTGTGCTCATGTTACCCTTGCCTTTAATTTGCCCGGTGGAATACAATATGAATTGATTGAGTACATTCTGTACATTCTACTTGCTGTTCGATTAGTGTAAACATGGTAGTCGAATCACTTGCTCGCCTGCTTACCAACAGCCTTTACCCACCTATCCTATTCCACTGCCTATCTCCTTTCTCGGTACACTGAGAAAGGAGAAAACCTCAAATATTCATGCATGTTACACATGCCCCTAGAACAGAGCTATGATTGTCAACCAGACAAACGTTACTATTTCGCACGCACGCACTCATTCCTTTATTCATTCGGTTATCATTTCGTGCATGTAACTGACGTCAACAGACAAAATACTGCTCGGATATACATCTTATATAACAATTTTGGATTTATTCAAATTCATTCGGGGACGAAACTGCTTTGAATTGAGTTAGAAGTCTTTCCGTCTTCTGTTGTTTTTGGCACTGAACCGAAACTCGCTTTCCTGGAAAAACTTGTTTTTCATGAAGAAATTTCTTCTAGTGTTTTTCACCACCCGTACAAGTTGTAGTGAGTTCGACAGTCGAAGTTGAGACAGTGGACGTTGTGTGTCGCGAAGCACCAGCCGATAAGCTTCAGAATCATTCAGCCTCCTGGCTACGTGTTGCAGAATAGTGCTAAAATGCTCCTCAGTCCTCGCAAAATATTCAAGTTTCAAGCGATCGTAACTAACCAGCTCTCAGATACACTCACACTTGATTACGTAGAAACAATGCTTCGGTTGGATTTACTTGAATAGGCTATCTAAACTTTTCTCATATAAACGTCATGAACCATCTATGCGAACGAACAAACGTACGCAGTCCAGAAGGTCTGTTGAAACAAACACCGACTTTGTTCCGAATGTCCGCTAAGCCGGGACGACGTGGGTATGACGAACGCTGTTTGATACAGGAGGCACGATGTAGTAGAAAATCTACGGCAAAAGAGAGGTTATAATCCGGGAGGTGTACCAGCTGGTCGTGAAGACGTTCGACACTAGAAACTTGTGGTTCGGCCTTAAGACCAGGCAGAGGCTTAGCAAAACCACTAACAGGGCTTCTGCCCAACGGAGTACATCGATTGTGGGGAGGGTTACATTCGGATGTCTGTAGAGGAACTCTTGACCGTCATAACTTTAGTACCCACTAACAGGTAAGGAGGATGAGAATAAAGACATAAAGGTGAACATATGTTTTCGATAATTCACCTTGGGCCGGTACAATTATATAAGAAGTTAATAGAGTTAGATCGAGTTGTCGACCAGACTTATTACAGAGAAACTAGGTCACTGGTCAGTCAATTGGTGATGGCTTGATTGGTCTGTTATGTAACGCTTGTCCATTGGTTTGACCGTACAGGTTGGCCATCGATCCGATGGATTTGTGGCCATGGTAGGTGCAGCGTCTGAACAAACCGCTTTTGATGACATAATACCGGGTCAAGCAGCCTGATCCCAATAGCCTCGGTAGTGCAAAGTGTTCAAATTCGGGCAACTTTTGATGGGTTGCCTGACACACGATGCACCACTTTGAAGGCTTGATCAGTTTTCACCTGGTGCCCGCATTCAACCAGATGAGCGAGGGTAGCACTGTTGACCGGTTGTGATTCCCCGTGCCCCAACCACCGTGGATCGTGTTCTCAGATTCGTTTCGAAAGTTGTCTTGACGTTCGACCAATATAACCTGCTCCACAGAAACAAGTGAATGACTAGATACACATAGATGATGTCTGAACTGTCGATCTCTCTTTGTTATAAAACCTGAGAGTTGAGGATGTGGAGAACTGAATACGGAGTTCAACTGTAACCTAGGTCCTGCTGATTGTCTGGTTAAGCCTATTTGTCAGCCCTTCTACGGCATTGTCACCTTTGGACGGTACTCGAATAAACACAGCGTTCTTTCTTACGTCATGCGTTTCATGCTCAAGTGATATTCTGATCATATTTCTGGCGATAAATCGTTCCGGGTAGCCGTTATCATGAAGTACGTTCTTTATGAATTCGAGTTCATTATCTAACGTATCCGTTGAACAAATTGTGTATGCTCTATCAGTCAGGCAGCGCACTAGACTTCTCTTCTGTTTTGAGGGTACAACCCGTGAAAGTTTACATGCTGACCTGTCCATGTACTCTTGCGATGAATCCTGCATTGAACGGTTCCGTCTATTCATCAATGTAAACGAACATCTAGGGAAGATACTTCAATTAACTCTCCTCCTCAAGTGTAAACTAGGAAGCACATAGATTCATTGAAGATGTTTCACCAGAGTCCAGATATCCTCCCCAGCAGACCAGATAAAGGAGCTGGACTTTTCATCTTGAGTAAAAGCGATTGAATCGAGAAAATAAATGATATTACCGCAGATCAGACCAAGTTTCGTTGAGTTGCCAACGAAAGGGACAAAACCGAGCATGAGGAACACCAGTTCACTAAGTGTCTCAAGTCACTCGAGGACAAAAAGCAGATAACCCCCGTGATTTATGAACAACTGCGACCACAGGGCTCTACTATACCTTGGACTACCAGAAGTCCACAAACTCGGTGTACCGGTTCGTCCAACACCCGATATAATGGATTCGCCTTACCAATTAACGGCGAAGTGGCCAGTGAAAATGTTTGAACCCGTCCGAAAAGCGA
>LOND01028736.1:25728-37649 GCA_014220965.1 Paragonimus kellicotti | reverse complement strand
CCCGGCTTCCTGGCTGGGGTCCGAAAGACCTTGAACACCTTTAATTGAAGACGCTTTCTGATATGGCGAAGGACAGAAGTCAGTGTCGCTCGTGTTGCGAGTTTCTGTGCACTTTTTTTCTTCTTTATCCCTCCACGTTCTTTTCCTTCTTCACGTAATGTGCTGCTTTTTTCTTCTCATATGGTGGCACGTTTCCACTCCTTGTGGTTTTTTCGTGTTAAACTTATAGTGTATGTCTATTTTATTATATATCGTTCAGTTAATTCATTGTTCTGTGAACTTACAGCTATTAGTCAAGCGGTTTTTCCTCCTTTCTGTTTTCCAACTGAAAGAAGTTTTCCTCATCATGCAGCTGCGTCACTTGAGCCAATAATTTCAAGTGTTGAGATTTCAAAACTAAATGTGTATGGTTTATTCTTTGCATTCACACTTGCAAGATTTAATGTCTTACTCATCCACAAGATCATTTATCGGACGTCTGCTCGTTTGCGGTCGGCTAAACTTCAAACCAGGTTTCTTATTCAGATGTAGATGGGATTTAAACTTTCCATAACTGTCTAGTGTTTAGTCACGAACGATCCGCCTCGAAATCACTATGTAAGTAAGCTGAGTTTGATGCAGTAGGGCTGTTGTCCCTTCTCTTCTGGGGATCGACTGTACCCACTTTATGCTCAAAAAAGGTTTCTTCTATGGCTTTGTTAGATTCTTTTCTTCAGTAAATGCACCTAATACAAGTTTTCTTATCTTGCGGACGTGTTTTCCGTGCGAGAATATTTCTTCTTAGGAAGATTCTTCTTGTACGCAAGTACTATACGACGTATGACTAAGAACCTTCACGTAACAATTCGCAGCTGTCCATGTGATTAGTTTTTGTCATCGATTGGTATGTCTGCGTTGACATATGTGGATATACAAAGATGTTTTTGTCCTCTTCTATGCTGCTATCCATCTGTTTGATCAGCCTGATTTCTGTGTTTATTCTTATCTTTGTTTACTGTTGTTATGCCGTTTGTCCGCACTTTGAATCACAGGGTATGAGTGAATTAGTCGGCCTATTGTTAACCTACGTGATTGAGGAAGAGGACGTGTTCTGGGCTCTATCTCAGTTGATGGTCGGCTCGCGGCATCGTTTGCATGGGCTGTTCATTCGAGACTTTCCCGGTCTCTATCGTCTGTTTGAACATCACGAACGTATCTTGAAACGACTCCTCCCGCGCGTCAGCAAGCATTTTGCGGACCAAGAATTGTCCACTTCTACCTATGCACTCAAATGGTTTATGCAATGTTTCATGGACCGGGTGAGTTTAACAATACTTTGATTTCATCATGATTGTGTTAATGTGAGGAGGATGGATTAAGATGTCCGGCGCGAAGTAGCTAGATTAATGACCTAAGTGTTCAAACATGGCTTGCTTGCTCTGTAACGTCTTCATCCTTTCTTGTCATATTTTCTTTCGGTTGTGTGTTTCTTCCGATATTAACAGCGTTTTTGTTTGTATGCGCAGTGTTTGTTTTTCAACTGTCACATCGAGCTTTTGACTCATAGGCAAACTATTATGGTCACTGATCACATTTTCAAGTCCTTCGTGTGTTTGCTGAGCATCCGATTGGTTCCAAACATCCTTCAATTTCTTACTGATACATATGCATGTAACACTGAATCGACGAGAAATTTCCATGTCCTAATTATGTGATCGTACATCTCATTTAAATTAAAAAAAACGCAGTATACCAAGATTTCTGTCTACAGTGTTTAGTCAGCCTACTTCACAAAAGTAGTCCAGTATCCGTTGTCACATTCCACCGGGCTTAGACTAGCAGAAGCAATTTTTACTCAGGTTTGCATCAGTAGTGGTTCGTCGTTCACTCACTTTTCGCGTCTGTTACCTTCATACTTGTCTTCACCCGTGTCTGCCTGATGCGCGCTAAACCGATGTCGATGTTGTTCGAGGTTGAAATCACACACTTCGCTCCTGGCTGTCCGTGTGTTCAATGAACGGTGACATCGTGACCTTCTCATGACCTCACTGTAGACGGAACACACTTCTGTCTCAACATCTGCTTAACTGTTACCCTGATCTAGGTTCTGATAATGAAGTGTGTTATTCTTCTCCAGATATTACTAGCTAAATGAGATCGTCGACAAAAACCTAATGACACTCCTGTAACTGACCTCAGCCGCAACCTTCAGCATCTGTAATCAGCTACACTGAACATCGTTTGGACCCACGCTGAGAAAATGGGGGTATGACTAACAGATGCCTGACTGAATGCTAATTTCTTCCTACCCCCTATAATGGCCCACTCTACTGTTTGTTTCTCCAGCTGCACTCCGAGATCGTAAACAATGTGTGACGCGGTAAGCACCAGATAGTCGTGCTTAAGACGCATGCGAGCCATCTCCCTTGTGGGAATGAAATATCTTCATGTAACATGAGGCTGTCTGTTCCCAACACACATCACCGTGCGCTATTGTTATTATGGTGCTTACACCACTCAGTTGCGAACAGCAATTATCAAAAACAGATCGCTTGCAACCATTATCGGCCGAGTATCACGAGTGGCACCATGAAAACAGGCCAATTGAGCTTTGGCAATACGTATAGAGATCTCTCGTCAAACGCCTTAAACAGGCAGCGAAATACCAATTGCTTGCACTCCGTGTGTGATGCAAGCACAACTCTCTGTCAGTCTTGAGGAAACACTGCATTCCGACGGTAGGAAACACAGATCTTCAAACGATCTAGGGCGTCTTGGACTGACAATTCATTGTCACCAGACAAAACGGTATCTTCAGTTTGGTCTTAGTATGCGATTCTGTTCTCTGGGAAAATTTCCACGCCACTATTAATGTGGAACAGAGTTGAAGAGAAGAGGACAGATGGAACAGCCGCATTCCATCCGAGACGGAGAGGAGTGGCATGATGTCTTATAAACCCTAACTTTACTTGAGGCCCTCCTATGACTTTTTACGCATGATTTTTTCATTCAGGCGTGAAAATTCTTTTATATAAACTGCTTTAGTTTTAATGCAACGGAATTTCTCCAGGCTCTAAAATTGGTTTCGGCTTGATGTAGCGAAGTATGCTTCGGAATCATTTCTGAGTCCGACTGTACGTGGTGGCCACTGCTGTGGAACGATGAACGTGAGAATACTAAAGCTGTTATGGCCTTTTTGTGGTCTACTCAGGGTATATAGTCACACCTCCAGTTGATCTACGAACGTAATCAACTTCCTTGTCTTCCACGACATGATTATAGCCAAGCAGCTTCGCAAACTTATTTTGATATTCCAAAACCTGTTTGCTTGTGAGTGGTTCCATCTTGTGTGTTCCAGTCATGAAGCGCAGCCGCAGACAGGACCTCAAAGCAACATGTTAAACAAACCGGAAATCACTGTGATACCGAGATTGATTTCAACAAATCCGACATTTTCAAAAATGTTTGCGGTAGCAGAGTTTGAAAAGTAAGTATCAACTACCACTATCAACTCATATTTGAACGGAAGGTTCATCACTGAAGTAAGTGTGCCAAATTCCTATCGATGTCTGAGTACCAATAAAAACGGGGCGGTACGATGACACGTTGTTTATCGATTATTGGAATGCTATGAGAATTTCTAAACTATTTGCTAGGTTGATGAGACCGACTTCAACTTGTTTTGTTCACAGTCAGTGGGACCCTCTCTGAAGTGACTGAAAACATGCATTGTGTAACCAAAAATAATCGGAAATTCACGTTGAATTTGAGCTCTCATAGAAAGCTTCCCTGTGACCTATCCAATGCGAAGAGTGTCTGGAACAGTAATGACTTTGAACAGTTATTCTGTGCTGAGGTAGAGAAACTGAAGATTTTTATAGCTACTCCAACGATGGTGGACTACGTGGCGGCATTAACAACTCTAGTTGTTTCGCGTTCACCGCTCTATCGCAGTAGCCAACTGAGTACAGTCGAAATTAGAAAAGATTCTAAAGGTTGCTTTGCTGGACCAATCCTAATCCAACTATGTCTCCTAAAAGTGCAATGAAATGAATTGTAGTACCTCTAAAACGAAGGTTTTTTACATATTGGACTCTGTATTGCTTCTTTTCGAAAGGGGCCGACTGGAAAGTCTATGGGAATGCGACAGCTGCGATCAATGTGTGTTCAACTTGAAATTAACCAAATCCCCGACTACTCATCAGTGATTCAATATTATCAGTCTTCAACTTCGGTCATCTGGTTTCAGATTTCTTCGTTTGCTGGTTTGTGTGGAGGATCTCGATCTTCAAGTTTCTTGCTTGGATTTATATACTGAGTTACTGCGTTTATCCCTGGTATGACCAATTCTTTATTGGGTTTCCAGTTATGATACTCATTTTCGCTTTATTGGCACAAAGCTGGCACTTCAGATCACAACCTAGAAACGAACGTGTACAACACTTGAACTCGTGTTAGGATCTTGTATGTTCGGTTCTAAATTCCATCCGATCAAAACTTGACAGTGTAAATCTCTACTGGAGATGCGGATCGATATCTATTGATTGCGTTCACTTCCAGGATGTATAGCGTGCTTCAGTTTTTCTCGATATTACGGATGCAAACCGTTTGTCAGCTTTATTGAGGTTGGTAGTGCAATATATTATTTTAACCATATTAAGCTGCGTCGTACTCAGCATGCTTCTGACCTGTTTGTCCATTGGGGATTTGGTGTAATACATCGGAGTCTTCGTACCTATGGTTGACTTCACTATCTGGGATTGGTGCAAATAATAGAGAATGCGTTCAACTGTTCTCTTCAGGCACAGCTCTCTCATTTGTCCTGGACGTTCGTGCTCCTCCAAAGCACAATTCCGAGCAAGGTTCTTTTATTAACCGGCTACCTGACCATCTTTCTGTGGCTCACTTAGATGATTCAGCGTATTTGGTATCAGCTGTACTAAATAATTGTTGGAAAAAGTGGAATCGAATAGTAAACCACCTTAACTATTCCAAGTGTCTATTTGGTCAGCTCAACAATATCCGTATTCAAGTAGGAGTTTTTCAGTGACTTGTGCATGTTTGTATCCGTATGTCTGAGGTCTTCGTGCTTCGATGTGTTTCTTTTTACCAGCCTTCCTCGTTTCTTGTTAGTTTGTCTTCTTTTATGTTTTTTTTTCGCGCAAAGTTGTCAACATTTTTATGGGGATGAGCTAATCGGAAATGTGTATCAGGAAACTGGAGAATGGTTTTACGCATTGGACCGTTTGTCCGTACGGTATGAGATGAATGTACGAGGCTTACCCTCAAACGTAAACATTAAGAAACGTGATCTGATCGTCAATTTTATGTCTCACAGCTAGTGCCAGGTGGCTGTGATCTTAGTTTTTCTTATTAGGATTCCTCCACTAGGACTTGATTGGCTATGCTGGGCTAACAAACGCTTTTATACAAATTCGGTTTACTCCATTTTGCATTAAAAAACTGCGATATGATTTATCACAGCCGCCGGGCAACGTTACACTGACTCCTGATTTTATAACCTAGTTTACTCGTGAACGCCTGCGAAATTTCCACCAAATGGTTTATAAATTTGTGACTTTAAAGTGATTCCCTGTACAATAATTCTAATACATAACTGAGGTTATATAAAGTGTGGATGTCCATAAAGCCTTGGGAGTGTAGATTATGAGTCCAGACAAGTCGGTCGTGTAGTGTCCGTTTAAGGGTAAGCATCAAGAAACATTACAAGCACTAACTCGTATTCAAACGAAGCTAGGGTTGGAACGGCTCTTAGGCGAACGTTTTGACGGACATTTTGTAAGCCAAATCAGGCGAGACAGCCTTACAGACAACTCTAATGAAAGCGAAACTCGAGTCTAGTGCTTCTTTTCGAAAGGGGCCGACTGGAAAGTCTATGGGAATGCGACAGCTGCGATCAATTGTGGGTGATGTTCAATATATGTCCTAATTTCTTATTGATTTTGTCTATTCAACAGCACCATAGCTGAATAACTGATTATGATATTTGAAACTCTCAATCAAGGCAGATGTCCAGTCACCATTTCGAGCGTTTTTCGATACTGTATTGACTACTCAACTGTCCTGCTTTCTAGCAAATTTCACAGAGGAACCAATCACGGGGGTAATCAGGTCAACTATTTCAGCCGGAATGCCAAAACATGGACAGAATGTGACAACTAGCTGAAGTGTAAATCACAGATATTTTTAACTTGTTGAGCAATGCTTTGATTACCGACGAGCTAAAACAATTTCAAATTCTCAGTCTGGTTCTTATTTTCGAAGAGAGCTGACTGAAAATTCTATGGGAATGCAACAGATACGGTCATTTATGAGTGATAGTTAATTTATACAATAAACCAAAACCCCCTTCTACTCATCAGTCATCCAAAGTTGGATTCGTCCGCGCCTTTCTACTTCCACGTTACTCTGCTCCTTTGTTCCTCAGGCACCGTTTCCTTTACCATTCCTTAATTGCCTTTTGTTGGGATTTTTATTTCTAGGCGGACGGTCGGAGGAACGTCCTCCGATTCACGGCCAGTCACTTCTTTGCTTGATGTTCGCACGTAAGATTTCCGTCGATTGAAGTGAACGACTATGGGTCGACTGTCTGCTCCTCTCGGTTCCCTAACTATGCAAGTATACTCTGACGTCCTCTCGTCGTACAGTGTAAGATCTCTTATACTCCTTGTGCAATCTTGCTGGTATCCCAGGGTTCGCTATTGCCCTATGTAACCATACAAACTCTCTAATTTTCAAATGTGTACCAAATGACCCACTATCATGGTACTCCTTTTATAGACAGGTTCTGTGTGATTCCGCACTGCCTTATGCGCGTGATGAAGCGTGTCTAAGAGCTTGTTTAGCTAGCCCGTGATGCTACAACATAGTTGGTGCGCCGCTGGCAAGCGTATATCTAAGAGTAACCGGACTTCTTTTCCTGTTTGCAAAAAGCAAGATGTTTCTTTGGTTGACGAATGGGCTAAGCTCTGATAGGCTAATAAACATTTAAGAGGTATCATGTATCACGCAGCGACATTTTGCTCGATACCAACCTTGAGAAACGTCTCAGGTACAATATGCGGTTGTCCTGATCGGAAGCGTTGCACAACTCTCTGATCAAAGAGTGTTCAGAATTAGAACAGCTATCTGGGTGTGGTTTATTCGGTCCTCCTCCCCACATCTACAAATCCATTTATCAGCCTACAATCCGGTCACCGTTATCGTGTCGATCTGGATCGCTTCACTCCATTTGATGAAATAGCTCGCGGATACTAAAAAATATCGGTGTGGTGGTGGTGATCTACTCGATTCACCGCTTATCCATACCGTGACACAATGGACGATTCCGCAAGTGACTAGTCCAAACATCGTTAAGATACCACATCAGGATTGGACGAACAGCTTCAGTGTTACATCTTCCGTTATTCGTCAAGTTCTTTGTTCTGTATTGCACCAATCAGCTTACAGTTTGTGACTTTGCATGTGCCATTATGATCAGCCAATGACAGACTGTGATTTCTTTAATACTGATGTACATCTATAAATGCGGGTTCTTGTCTCATGAATAACAACTGCTTACTGCAACCAGTCTTGTTACTTGCATGGGGGGTTTCAATTCAAATACTGTTTCGAGGACTATTCGAAGTCTCTTTCGGTCATTGGTAGAGGTTCCATTATTTCCACTCCTACTTCACCTTTCGTTAACCCATCGACATAGTTTGTAAGAGAGTTCGGTAGCCAGAACTTGGATTTTTAAAGCTGGCACAAGGCTTACACGAATACCGAAATTTGCGATAATCTCTACTTAAATGCGGCTACGGAATTCGTTGTTCGGTGGTGAGTTCCACCTTGTTTACTCCTGGGTGCTCCATCTCACAATATAGGTTTTTTTTAAAAACTTATGAGACGAATGGCGGTCTCCACATTGATTAATAATGTTAACTCATTATCACTAGCCTTGATCATCTGGAGGTTTCAACAAAACTGCATCAAGGAGAGTTCATTCGACCAAGCTGGCAGTATAATGTTTTCAGCAAATCCATTCCTATGATGACGCCGAACAGAAGTTTAGTGTATGCACTAATCTCTTTTCCCACTATTTTCAGACGTACGACAGCTTCCCTATCCGTCACTATCGGGGATCCATTGGCTGCAGTGAGGCATTCAGTGCATGGCCTTTTGTGATACTTTGAATACTGACGCAAGACAGTGGAACTAACTAATGTGCACGTAGCCTGCATATCTGTCAGTGCCAAAATTGACTTCACTACATCAATCACCTGTAAATTTGAAGCATTTGATAATGCATTCACAACTGGAGTGGCAATAACGTAATGTTCCAGTGAATATCAGGCGTCTTTCCTAGGTCTCGAGTTGGATTACCCTTTCCTTCCAACATTCACGTCTAGAAGCTCTCCACGGCCATCGGATCTGGTCTAAGGCTGTCGAGACTCAAGCATCGAGCAGGCATCTACCACTTTCTTGTAGCGTACGTAACCACCGCTGTTGGTTCAGGTTCGTACCGTGAAGCATTGTTAAAATAGCGTAGTGATGGCTGCTCCTCCTTTTCCTCCAACTGTTCGGCAAACTAGACTCCGGGTTCGGGGTTATCTGGGGTACCCCGCAAAAGTCTCCACAGCTTGGCCACGCGCAAATCTCAGTGACGATTTACGGGAGTGCTTCCATCGTCGAGAAGCTCTTATGATCGTGAACGGATGCCGACAGAGTAGTAGTCCTGGAAACGCCCCAGCGACAGATGTTCAAACATTTCCGCAGTGGGCATCCAGAGCTCAATCGCATGAAGTCCATAGCACGCAGTTTTGCCCATTGGCCCCAAATGATCGAGCAAATTGATCAACACTGTCACAATTGCGCATCATATTGCTTGACTGCAAAAAACTCCGTTAAATGTGAACCTCACATTCGACAAACAGCTCAAAGACCCTGGCAAGGGGGTCCATATGGATTTTGCCGGACCACTCAATGGACAAACGTATCTGGTTATCGTCGACGCCTACACCAAGTGGCCGGAAGTTCACAACCTACGACAGCCGAATACGGACAGCACTATACAGAAGCTATGGGAACTCTTCAGCTGCTTCGGACTGCCAGAGACGTTGGTCACGGACAATGGCTCTCAGTCCACCTCCTCCCCCTTCGAAAGCTACTGCCCGCACAACTTGGTATATTGTTGGATTTCTCCGAATTGACGAAAGAAAAACGACTTCCCAGAACTGAAAATTTGACAGAACCGACGTTACAGACCCAGGAAACTGAACACAAGTACAGCAAGTTGTTCAAGCGTACCAAGACTGATTGCTAATTGTACGGCCGCCTACTACTTCATTTGTCCTTGTTCTGTTTCTGCTGCGTTCACCTTATGTGTAATCTAGTTCGTTGTTTGCGTGACACCGAACACTGGATGGTGTATATGGCGAAAACAAGGAGCCATCACCTTTATTTCAGTATACGAGCTATGTTAACTTAATTTTCCTCACTCGATAACCATAACACTTGTAGAATCCGAAGTTACTTGATTGTCTGTCATTCTCTTGTCCGGAGTTAGTTTACTTGACGATGGCAATAGGCCCTTATATATCTCGACACTACCCACAAACGCAACAAGACACTATTCTTACAATCTATTCGATATCGAGGTAGCCGACTGATAGTTCTACATGTTTATCAATCATTCGTGCTTAGTTAGGGTTTGTTCATTGTTAACGTGCGTATCTGTGTATCTTAAAGTGAGGTGTTATTTCACTGGCTGCTTCAAATGTTCCTGTCTAAAGTTTGACAACCTGCGAGGTATTGGTGTTTGATTGTTCTTCAAGCTGGCCATGGGTATTTCGGATGTTGATTCATCCTACGTTCTCTCTGTCGTTAGTGCCCCGCTGTGATGACCAAACGTTTACAGGTAAACCCAGCCAACTTGGAGAACAAGTCAACACGAGCGACATTCTGAGTATCACATCTCAGTCGTTGCTATCCTGGCACTGGTCAGCACATATGTGTCATGTGGTGATGATTGCTATGTGGACGCAATCCCAAACGGTTACTCTCCACTTTAGTTCGACACTTTTTTGGCGAGATTCACTGCCGACTTGGATGATGACGCCGACTATCAATTCAACAATGATGGTTCCCAAAACATACTGTGTCATAACTTTTCTATAGATTTGAGCAAGCTAGCTTTATCCGTTTCACGTAGACTCAGTCATATACACATGACAGTCAGCATCGATCTAAAACTGATCACGACTTTCTATAGGACGAATGCAAATCACAACGCATTTGAACTGTGTGGTTTCCGACTCGTCTGGATTATGCACGTTTGTTATGGTGGTTTTTCCCACGCTGGCTAACAGATCCCTTCTTGCCACTTTCAGAAACCCTTTTACGCATGGATCAGGCTCAAATCACCTGCTTCTTTCAAGATGAACTAGCCAAAGATTTTCAGTATGATGACGACACAACGGTCGATTCGCTCAAGGATTGCTTAGAGCAGCTGCGACGTAACAAGCTGGATCAACCTCCTCCACCTAGTAAGTTAATTCTGATGATGAGTTTCCCCTTGTGAGCTTTCCCACCGTCGTTGTACGGGACGGTTCACGCTAAACTGATGACCACGTTTCGGGAACAACAGGAGCTAGCACACTTCGAAGAGTAAAATTTCTTATCAATGCTGCAAGCGAGTGAAAAACAAGTGACCATGTGTCAAAGACTCAGTGAACTGTGACCATAACTTTCGACAGCAAGCGACAAGGGGGTACGTGTGCTCCTTTGTGCAATACTCATCTACCTTAAATTAGAGCCGTCCACAAGGCTCTGGGTTACGGGAACTGGCTGACACCGTTGACCGTAAGTGGCTTAAATGAATATTAGGAGCGTGCCTAAGGTTTGTCCTGCATGTAAGTTCTTAGTGGCATCATATTGTCACGGACATGCACGAATTTAGCCCAGTGTCAGTTGCTGCTTTCTTATTGGTCACAAACCCTATAGCTATGAACGGATTTGTGACCATGTTGTCTTCAGACTGAGCGATATAATAAAGTTCTGTTTAAGAATTGGTCTTCTTCCCGTCTTCATGCGTTAGCCTTGGGTGATTGAGTTAGCTGGGAAGTTCCGAGTTAATTGTGTATACTCCGTCGTCCTTTGCTCATTACCGTTTTCCCTTGTTCTGTTATGTGCCATATCGTTATCCGTCGTTCAGCTATCCATCGTGTCGTTAACCATTGTTCTGTTATCTGTTGTAATCAACTTACCTGCTCATAGACCATAGTTCCAGTTACAACGCGATCCTTCCATATTCTGGTTCGGAAATATCTGCAGGTCATCATGCACCATATATATGCTCTGATACACGCGTTTTAAGCGGAACAGCTGACGTTTTGCACTTGTCTTTTGAGAGTAATTAACGAGGACAGTCGCGTTATTGTTGGGACCAAGGATTTCCGTTTTCCTTATCTCCAGACAAGAAATCCCAATTCTGCCAAACACAGTTCTATTCCAGGGTCGATCCAACGTATCTTTTCTTGGATTCACACTAGTACACTGCACTTCATAAAACTCATGACGATGGATAGTAGTAGTGGCAGTGGTGACTGGGGATATCGGTCACATAAATCGGAAACCGAAGGGAAATTGAAGAAAAGGAATCGGGTGCATTTGAGAAATTGGGTAGTGTCAATTACAGAAAACCTCTCCACAAACGAGGACGTGTCGGTAAGATACTTTGGCCTGGCCAGATGTGATTCACCTCAGACCAAGAATAACTAAATGTGGCTGTCCAAACTATCAATCGACTTCACAACGTTGAATTTTTTGTTGATTTGCTTCTAATCCAGATGAAACGTCTTAAACAATAACACTAATTCTCCGCTCGAATGCGAAAGCCAACTAGACCAATAAGTCTCAGCCCCAAATAAACGAGATCTTAA
>LOND01028736.1:0-21403 GCA_014220965.1 Paragonimus kellicotti | reverse complement strand
TTCGTTCCCACGCCACGCCACGCGCGCGCGCGCGCGCGCTCGAGTTTAGAAACCGGAATTTCGGTCTACAACACACCACGTCGTGTACCCTTCGGCCTAGTCTGTGTGTGACCGACACCATCTGTCGGGGATTTTCCGCCTGGCATTCCTCCACCGTTGGTTCGATTTCGTTGAGCGATGGATCGTCCGGTCACCCGTGTTGTCTGCACTCTGCTTGTTGTGGGCTTTTGGACACACCTCGCTGCCTCGTTGAAGCATTCCGTCGGCTGTTTGGATACTCGCTCCTGCGATTTGGTCATCCATCACAATATCGGCTATCACATACTCTCTGTTGGCTGGAAGTTGTCTGTATGTGAATATCCTTATTCGACTTGGTTACATTTTACGTTTTAGACCAAATCATAATCTTTTCGATTGTTAACCGTTTTAATCATGTTTCTGTATGCTGTTGTCCCCACGTAATCTGGTCGTCATAGTCCGTTAGATGTAACCGACGTGAACAGGTGAAACGGTTTTACATAGAGATCACCTCACGTAACTACTTCAGTTACGTGTTTTAAACCCCTTGCTTGTTGCTACTGAGGCAAGTTCAAGTTGTCGACTTCATCAAGCCTTCTTAGCAATGTTTCTAGTTACTGACAGGCAGAATTCCGGTTACTAACTGTTGTAGTATGCCACTCTTATTTATTAAGATTCGATCACTTCTGGTGCGTAATTATTGGGGTGATAGTCAGTGTGCTCGACTCACAAACACGGGAGTCAAATTCGGGCAACCAGTATGCGAAAAGTAAATCTCGTTTTTCCTCTGTGATGGGTCAGTCCTTGAAGTTTATTTGGAGGTCATTATTGACTACCACTAATCAAGTTCTCTTTCGGTTTCTCTAATTATCTACTCTTTAGCTCAGTAAACTCTGATAGCATTAAAATTCACTCTCTCACTCTGGTTTTGTAACTGTGTCAGCCAAGCTCACTTGATTTACGTAGACTATCACGTACACTGTACAATCATCAGTTGTCAATCCGGATTTGACCTAGCTCTACCCTTACAGTGGTTCCATAGATGATCGTCTAATCCAGCGTGCTCTCTGTCATGTGATTTGCTGAGTCACACACGCTTGTTTATTTACTGAGACAGTCATCCTCCGTTCGGTTTAATTTGCAATTCAGCGTCGAAACTGTGTTTAAAGTACTTTTGTTAATTTGTGCTCTTGATCATTATGTGTGATGCTTCTGGTAAAACACGAACGTCCCAAATATGCACGGTCGCCACACATGGACCAAGATTCCGGACACACTCTTCCTACCTTACCAACACGGGCGCACAGCCGTGGCCATGTTAGGTCGCAAACCATTTTTTTAAAGACACGCTACTTTGAGAACGTACTACGTCTCTCTGTGACTCCCCAGCTTAGTTTTATTTTTCTGCTTTTAGGTCATTGTTATTATCGTCGACACACTTACAAAACGAACTCTACATGCTCCAAACTTTGATCTTTTTCTGTTTGTATCAGAGACCTGCCCGTAGACGAGACTTGCTTACTAAAAGCGCCATTGCCAACTCAGGTCAGCGTGAGCCGGTCAAACCGACTTTCCCTTCCTCTCCCACTCACGGGTTCAACACACAACGCCCCTGTTCAGGCCTGGCCACTTCCGCTTCTATTCTTACGGTCGCTGCAATGGCTAATCGGCACCGTAACTCTCAAACCTCTAAGGGTGGTCCACAATCCGAACCGTACTATCGATACGTCGGTTCCCGGTTGAGTGACGACAATCCGACTACTCCGTTGAGTCCCCTATCGCTTATGTCTGGTGATACGTCTCCATCGGTACCCAGAGTGATCACCGTTAGCAGTAGATCAACAGACCACGTACGTCGTCATGTAATTTTTCTTCGCTTGGATATATGTTTAAATTTTGTGTGTTTACTTTTGTTGAGGGGGGTTACTTGATCTCATGTTGTTAACTTGAAACAGAACGGTCACATTTTATTTGGAAATAAGATCTAAAAGAGTATGGTGTCCACAATTCGCTGGTTTCAACCACTTTTAATATGGTTTTATTGTTAGCTCACCCTCCTTTGATGCCTCATAGAAGTGAGTGTGTACGCAATCCAAATATAGCCAAAGTGACTACGCCAACCTACGATCACAGATTTGGGCCCAGGACACCCTTATGGATTCTGCCTAGCTTTGCACACTCAGATCACATCCAGCCGCAATGTATTCCCAAGCCTCATACCCACCTCTCACCTGTAAACGTTGTTTTCCCTTCACTGTGGACTGCGTGTTTTCTTGATAATCCAAGGAGGAGAGTTCTGCCCAGATGAACCATTTTACCTTACAGCCAAGTTAACTCTTTAATATCGGCTGTTTGACATCGTTCGGTCAAACAGACTGGTCTCATTGCGACTAGCTATCCCGATAGTGTGATGCGGTGAGTTCCAAGCGTTTAAAACCTATCGCCCTCTTAGCCTCATAATCACAACGGTATCGAGTACACATTTCTCATGGATCACTTGACGACTGAATTCAGAGTAGTGACAACTCACCACACTGCAAAGTCACATATGAGTTCAGAGGTCAGTATGATCGATGAGCTTGCTACCGTGATATCAGTTCATAAACATCTGGCTAAATGTCATTCGGAAACTACCTCCAGACTTGATACACTTTTCTGTGATTTTCCTCCTGTCTGTCCAACCACAAGTTATGATGTAGCTTGACAGGTTTAATGGCCACTCCGTTTGGCCTCGTTATACAATATATGTTTGACCTATTTTTAAACTTTTCGTAGTTCCTCATACCAACAATTCACTGTTTTTGGAGTTGGTAACATTCATTTCATTTTTTAGGGACAAAATGACTATTTATATATAAGGTATGAGTGGCAGTTCTTTCAGATGGCCCAGATCTAGACAGTGGGAACATAAATAACCAGGCTCACATCTTCTTCATCCTGGCTCTAATTGTTGACTCATTCAATTAACAGTTTTGTCTCAAAAGGAGGCGGGATTTTCACGTTATCTTATATTACTAATAAGTAGTTTGGCAGATTTATGGTTTTAGATGAGACCCAATTGTGAAAAATCAGGGCTTCGGCTGGATTCGAACTAGCGACAGAAACACCATGCTCAAACGCGGCAAGCGCTCTACTAACTGAGCTACAAAGCCACGCCATGAGCTCGGAAATGCCAACTTTGGACTCTGTTGCCCACCCGTCTCACTGTCTCTTATGGAATCCACCAAATGATCCAAGAGATCGACTGCCCCGGTAGGATTTCTCGAACGGTTGACGCTAGAATCCACCAACGCCACTGTTGAACATAGAAATTGTGTTCTCTTGTCTCATTGCTTAACGAACGTACCAATCGGCATGCTCAATCTGTCGTCTGGCAGTATACTCGGTGATTAACCCGGATGAATACTCTCCAGTGATCGCTTCTGTAAAACTCGCCCAGCTTTTCTCTACTGAGAGGTCACTTCCCTAGCATGTACAGCCACTGCTTTTTAATATGCAACCCCTCTACAGCGACATTAATATCATCATCATAACAGCCATGAGCCTGACCAAAAGGTACTGTGGCTCGGGCTGCCGCTCACCTCAACAGTGACGTGGAATATCCTAGAAGAAAACGTTACTAAGAAGTCTAAGCGGAAGAACTAGAAATGGTATGGATGCAGGTACGCCATTGACTGCGACACGCCGCCATCTCGGATAGCGTCTCTAACCAGCGGTTTGGAGTTCATATCTTCTTCATTTGTGTAAAATCTGAGAGTTTCATTTCCAATGTGAGTCGTTTGGAATCATGTATGAACAAATGGGTATGTGCGTACTATCGGTGCATCTTCATTGAATAATCCGGTTAGTCTATTCTCAATACGTTCTCATTTTCACCCAGTCCTGTTCATTTCCTGGTTGGCTTCGAACTTATAATTGCCGCAAATAACAAATTGCATTACCTTTGCCTTCGTCAAGCCTGAATGGTGGTAGAACCAGATATTGCGGTGATCTTATGTACCGTTCGGTTATCGATCGTTCATTCGAAGTTTTGTCTGAATCAATACCATTTGAGAATGCATCTCAACTTTTACTATCGCTGATAAGGCCAATTCCAAGTAGACCACATCACTCCAAAAAATTGATTTACGATCTAACCATGCCGTACCAAACTAATCGGGTGCACTTGACTTTGGGAAAGCATTTTGAAATTGTTTGCTCGGACAGAGATGGGAACTCAGCTATATATTTATCCGACTGTCTACTGACCGTCATAACACAGATATTGTGTGTATTAAAGGAAAAAGGAGAAATGGAATGCAAACGTTCAGAATGAATTGAAAATCTTATAGTCACACCGATGTGTGGCGTTGATGTCTATGTCCTAATTTACCACCGGTTTCTCGAATAATGTGGCAAACAAAGGGACTGATCGATTTAGAATGATCTAGAATTCATGTAGTCTTCTGCTATTGCCAGCTGGACACACTTCGTCTGCACGCAAAATTGGTCTTATCTGACTGTTTGTTCACTTCTGGCCACTTAGATTGTCATATTCCATGCATTGAAGATAGCGAAAAAGACCAGTAGGAGATGAAATTAGTGAAGAAAAAACTTCAGGAGATAAAATTTATATGATTACTGGGACACTTCAATTAGCATGCCAGTCGAGATTATTAACGCTGTAAATAATACTCGATTTGCCATCACAGGTGGTTTGATACGTACTCTAAAGAGATGATTGTGTAACAAAACAAAATGACGTAGTAATGAAATAATATACAGCGTATTAGCTATTCTTTTTATGGTATTTCACACCATATATAATTTTCAAAATATCGGCAAATCTATTGCCTAATTCCCCATAATGGTAAGTTTTTTTCATCCCCTACCTCTGGTCTCTGTTTGGAGACGCACTATTCTGTAATGCCTCTCTTCATTGGCAAAAAATGGACCAGTTGAATAGTACGACTGACTACCTCTATCACAATTGTCTTGATATGATAAAGTTATTTACATGATTTGAACACTTTTTCTGTTCTTAAAAGAAAAACGTTTTTGTTCGCATACGCATGTTTTCCGCTTACTGGAGACGAGTGGATAACGGAAAATTCACTTGCCATTTGCAACTGTTCTCTGTTTGCATCAACTTAACCGTAACGTATTCTTCTGCTACAGTCGTCTGATCACTCTCGTTGCTTGTCCACGGATTCACCTGTTCAATCGCGAAGTAACGAAAAGAATAGTTCCCCGCCTCCGAATCCTGTCACAACTTATGGGTATGCAACTACGGACAGCAAACGACATCGAGAAGCCAGAGCTGCTGCATCTGGTGCAACCTACGCATCATCCTCTTCCGCTGTCGTCTACTCGCCGCGAGACTCATCCCGAATGAATGGTGTCACACTTTTATCCGTTCGTCCTCGTCACTCAAATGATCGTTCTGAATGGAACACGGACCGATTGGCCAGCGTTATACTCGACCGTGTACATACCGATTCACCAGCCTACGCAATTCCAGGTTTGTTTCTAACGGTTCACCCAACTGATGGTGATTTTCTGCACTTAGGATAATCAAACAATCCACTTCTTTTGTTCAAAACAGAGTCCATGCTAATGGCTCGTCACTTCCCTACCGATCATTCCATTGTGATAGCACTCAAGTTTCACAGTTTTTCATTCAACTGTCAATGGCAGTAGAACCGTCGTCTGGTCCTTCGTGTTATGAACAGTAGCTCTTATCCATTAGACTATTTATCTTAGATATGTACGCCTTTTGTGAAAATCTAATGAAATTAATTGACGCGTGTGACAATTTTTTTCGCTTTGTTCAACCGACTGGATTTGCTATTCCCTCTCGCGCACCCACACATTATATAATCTGCTCGTCTGTGACCCTTATGTTGTCGTCAACCCTCGTGACCTGTATCGAATGGGCACACTTCCACAATTATAACTTTTCTGAACCATAGTGGAGAATTCGAATTTATTCGGAATATCCAAATTGTACAACTTGCTCCGTTCTGATGCAATGCATTGTTGGATTTTACCTGGCCTGCCGATGATGACACGTCTAGCGTAAAATGTCTAAGGTAGATGGAAAACAAACAACTTGGAGAATTGCCAACTGTGCCAATGCATACATGCTATGGATTACCACGTGCTACCACGTTCAAAGACGTTTTGAACCCAGTGGTGCAACTGTTCGCGCTTTCATTAACCCAGCAAATGAAACTTTCAAAACCATCGCAAGCAAGCACCACGGCTTTCTTATAATGTCGTCTATCAAAGATACGATGCCTTCCAAGAACTTTTTTGAATGATGCGTTAGTATTCTATTGGAAACGTTGTAGGTGCACATCTGGATTAATCTACTCGTCGTTTTTTAGTGTTGTGCCTGGCCCAGTCTTTCGACTGTCCTGGTTATCGATCTGTACTTAGGAATGCCGATGAATTGTCTTTGTTCATACTGAATCCTTTTTGTCAAAGCCGATCCTTTGTTCTATCTAAAAGCCATCGGTTCATTTTTTTTCTATAGCCTCTCTGCTGGTTATGAAAGGTTTTTTTTACTACACTGTTAATCTTCTATTTAAGCGCCATGTCGTAAAGTTGTGACATTTAACTTATTGAGGAAGCGCAGTACACTTAATCTATGTTAGAAACACGGTCTCTCGTCAGTGAATGGAATGATCGATATTGTGCTCAGATAAACTCCTGGGCTTCTATCAGAGCCGAGTTGACGAATTTGGGCAAAAACTCCATCAGTGTCCTCAAGCTCATTAGATATATTAAAATACACAGAAAAGCCGCTGTTAACCCATCCGACTATGCTTCCGGACGAGTTGATTTATACGGTGTTCTGCAATTTGGGTCTGAAATACAACTTTGTTCTCTCGATTTTCCACGAATTCCGCATGAAAACGGCATCATTAACAATCGCAGCAGGTACACTGTTTCCATCGATCACCTCACAACAATATAAGACGTAGTCTTAATCGATCGCCTGCCGAATGTACCGATGTACGACATAGAGGAGAACGCAGTAATGAGGTTAAAGGTAAGCAGGCGCTTCTAACTTTACGGAGAAAATACTCAAGTTTCCGATTTCCCATACAGTGAATATTCAAATTGCGCTGTTTTGAGTATGTTCGACATCATATGCTCAGTCAATAACACTAAGACCCTAACCTACTGAAGTTATGATATATACTATATATATAATATATATATATATATATATATATATATATATATATAGACTCTCCTATCGGCGTTCTGATTTTAATGTTTACATAATGCATGTGAAGTGGAGCGATAAAAAAACTGTTTTTATTTGGTGACGGAAGCGGCACTTCGAAAGCGTTTGGGAATCACTATTGTTCTACCGTCCACTCACTGACATGAGATGCACCCGGTTTCGGTTCGTTAGTTGACTTGCCGTATGGTGGAGCCATCGTCCGTGTATATATGGGAAGGAACCAAAGTTCGCCACGTGTAAGACTCGTCTTCGGACAGTTTAGACTGATCAGGGACACCGTATTCCTCTCCATAAACGCTTCCTTCCCTGAGGAACTGATCGTGGTCAATCCGAATGGACAATCATCCCCAGAACAATCGAGAAATGACCTTCAGTCTTTTTTTGTCTGCTTGGTTTTCAATCAGCCATGTTTATTGATTATTTGATTATTGTAAATACAATTTTTTAGTAACCGTCTCTCAGCCTTCCGATTGAACAATATTTGTACATCCTTATGTACTATCGGACAAGATGATATTTTGTGCGCGTCTTTTGATTTGATTTAGAAACAATTAGCAGAGTCAGTCAGTGTTATAATTCTAGACTGAGGTTTCCGCTTTGTTTGTCTCAAGACGAGTTCTGTCAAACGTTCTTCTCTTCCTTCCAGCCTATTATTTGGGTCTTTACGACAAGTTTATAACTGGGTCTTGCACAGATGCCTTTATTAAGGTGACCACCATCAGCCCTGAAACTGTTTTCGTTCTGTTTATTCACTTTCAGATTCTGCTGATATTGATTTCATCCGGTTCACATAGTATGGTTAGCTGCAAATACCCGACTTAGACGCTCCAATCAACAGAATAAACCGATCGAGCCGTCCTCGAGCGAAATCAGTCCAACAGCCGAGTTAAAATTTGCACACAACATTTAGTTACAGAACTCACTATATCGACAATTAGAATTACGGCTTAGAAACGTGAACACATAGCCAATGAATTGTACACTAAACATCTGGTGTTATTAAACGTTTCAGATCAGTAGTACCTCTGCCTCGTATACGGGGCATACTATCCATCGCGTGGTATTGTGATTCAACGGTAACACCTGTATATGTTGTCTTTACCCGTTAGAATGGCCTGATGACATGGCTAGATGAGCAAACTTGATTGTTAGTTAACGTAGAAGAAGAACAATTCGAACTCCTTCAGCATAAGGTTATGGTGTATTACAGTCGTTGACTCTTCAGCTTTGAAGATATTTTCGGGCACAACAAACGTTAAGAAGTTGAGACGACGGAGATTCACATTTTGTATATTGCCGTCAGCCATGTAGACGCCTACAGCAGTACCTCAAGCTTTCTGCAATAGTCAGTGTCATGTTCTTCAGTTGTGTTGGTTTTATGGCTATACATTTCGTTTCCTAACGGATTATCGTTCATTTTCCTTTGAAGGCGATCATGAACCCGTATGTGTCAGTAGATGGTCTAGCTCTCAGATACTCTACAATGAAGCCTATGGAGGCCCTGTCTCGTCCACGTCGTCCTCCACATCCGGTCTCGGTGCCCACGAAAGACCGTGGCGTCGGAATCGTTTGCAACGTATTCCTGTTGATGATAGTCCCGGCGAAGGTGCTCACAATCACAATGGTGACGAATTATCCCCGCCATTACAACGCAATAGGTCCTCGAGTCCTGTCGAATCGAACGCTGTGTGGTTAACCGACTCTCGGCGAGTTAGACAATCTAGTGAATTATCTCAGGCTGCAGGCAGTGCCGAGGCTAGCATTGAATTACAGAAACCGAAGGATGGCACGCTTGTACCGTCTTATCAATCGACACCGTCAACCCCATTGCCTCTTGCGTCTGCCAGTCCAACCATTATCCGTATCAGTCAAACTAAGAAGGCGAATACTGACCACCAAACGAGCCAAGATGAAGTGAGTATCTCCTTTTTATATTCTTCCTTTCGTTTGTTAAACTTGCCGCTCTTCAGTTTCTTCTACTGCGATGCTGTCGCCAATGATCTCTTTTTCCCTTATGTAGGCGCTTACCACTGACGTACACACTATGTTCTGTTTGGAAACATTTCTAAATCCTGCTGTTCTGCTTACTAGCTAAAAGTCAGTTTTTCCTTCTTCATTCACCCATCACCGATCACGGTACACCTGGTTACTCGTAGCTCATCGGTTGACTGTTTCGCACAAATGTCATAGAGGCGTGTACTGTTGAACACCACTGACAATAGCTAAGCTCACTTTTGATGGGTTACTGGTGAGTAATCGATAGACTAGATTTTTTAAATCCCACTTCTCCAATGGATCTCAGCTCTCCCTCCTGAGATCAATTTCTCAGTAGAATCCATCTGTGACGAACAGTTTAAGTTCTGTGGCAACCCTCTCGTATTTCAGTCTAGTTAATACTCTGCGCTGTCACGTTATGAATATATCTAGGTTCAGATGGTGAGATGGTTGGTCGTTAACGTTGACCTCATTGTTTCGGATGGTTTGATCCCGTTCTGACGTACAACAACCTCAACTATACAGGCGTTTGGTAATTATTTGATAGAAGTTACGTAGGGGTGGTATGGAATCCGTCCTCAACATTCAAGTTTCTCTTGTGAGATTTCAAAAAAGCAATCAATGTGTGCATAAAAACAAGAGTAAAAACAAGACTTTTTCCTCATGTCTTCCACTCTTCTT
Source organism: Paragonimus kellicotti (assembly GCA_014220965.1). Taxonomy (NCBI): domain Eukaryota; kingdom Metazoa; phylum Platyhelminthes; class Trematoda; order Plagiorchiida; family Troglotrematidae; genus Paragonimus; species Paragonimus kellicotti. The sequence goes on along the minus strand of LOND01028736.1, from coordinate 11,472 downwards.
GAACGACCTGCCTTCGTGCTCCGTTGCTGTTGTTATTGTAGAATAGGAAGGGCACTATAGTATAAGCTCAATATTAATAATAATCTAAAACACACGCCCACCTGAAGTCCCACTCATGCTAACGGTGAACATGGTTAGCTTTCTTGTGTGATGACTATAAGAAGTTGTATCTAGGTATTCTGAATTCGGTACGATATGCGGTTCATAACTCAGTGGTAAACAAGATTGGTAACCGGAGCTCGTATACGAGATCAACGCGGGTTGCCGGGTGGGGCCGGTTGATCAGACCGAAACTGAAGTATTTGTGACTTTCGACTGTGTACACCGTTATTACTAAAGTATATGCTGCGCGTTTTTTTATCTATACCCGAACAACATAATGCTACGTTTTGTTGAGTATTGACATGATCCATGAACCGTTCGCTCAAGCAAGCATCTTTGCACTACTTATTGTTGTGGAGGTTTCGTATCGCTCGAAAAGTCTCTGTCGTGGATTAGCTTACAGTGTTCACAATGGAAAGTTTCTCAACCCACTTTGTGAAAACCTCATTTACTGTCTAAATGTGGCGTTTTATTTTCACACCAAGTTGAGTAAACAAAATCCACTGCATACTATTACAACCAGGCTGTTGGTCGATGTGACTTGGGAAGACTTTCATTTCACACCATTAAGGAGAATGTTTATGATTTACTGGTTCCACCCTGGACAGGAATCAGCCAGGTCCATGTCCCAAAGGAGCCTGTGGAACTCAGTATCTACTCTTACTAAGTTATGAACCCCTGTGATTCACTTGCCTCTCTGTGAACCGGGTTGTTCAGTTAAAAACCCCGATTTTTTTCCTGCTTAAGCGTCTACTGTTGTCTGAATAACATTCATAAACTGCTTACTGATGCGTTTCATTTTGCAATCGATTAAGTATTCTTCAATCCGGACTAATCTAGGCTAACTGCATCAAAACGGAGGTTCATGGTACGTGTCCATAACTAAATTCGGAATTTTGCTCCTGTTTGGCTCTGCGCGTCCGTATGTGATGTCTGTTACCATATTCACATTTGCTCCGTTCGGTTATCCTCACCCATCTATTCAACTGCATGCTGCCTCAGTGTGACCCGCATTGAGTAAGTCTTTTCGACATCCGTTGTCCATATTTCGATTGTTCCCCACTATGCATAACACTCTATATGCTAATGCATATAGCCCGAGATACATTGTCACTATATTGCCATAAACGCTCTACCGTTTAGGATTCTGCCACTCCGCGATTTAACCAGTTTGGATGCTTTTTCTTGTAGCGTTGCCTAACTCTTCATCCCTGTCCCCCTGCTTTCGATAACTTACTAGAACCGGTGTTAACTGTCTGTTCGTATTGAACTGCTATGCTCATGTGTTGATGTTGTATGCTTCTGTGACCACTGTGCGGCCACTTGCATTTTAACTTGAAGTTCTTTATTTACGAAATTCATGTTGTTTCTGTTGTGCTGCGGTCACTGGACTAAGTGTTTTGTCATGCGTCAGTTACTGTCATTCACATCACGTCACTGCATTATCTTGCGCATTATTCATTTATGTGCTATATTACTCGTAAATAGTAAGGGTATCAGGCCGCGCTTACCTATTCCTAGTGTCTGGTATATATGGTGGTGCACTGAGTAATTTATCGTCAGTCATCGGGCATCATAAACATCGACTACCTTCATATTCCAATGAGTTCTGGAGTGTCCGCCACTATTGAAAACCCGTCAACGCTATCGGCAAGCCTTTTTTTCGTCCATCTTTTGCACACCGTAACCGCTTTACATCTACTCTTTGCGACCAATATTTGTCGTTGTGTTCATATCCTGAAGGTTGATTAGTGTTCGTCATCACTGTTATCACCATCGATAACGAACGCCAGCGACGGCCTCCAGACCTAGCCAAACCTCTGTTTTAGAGACTAAACGAAGAAATGTCATGTCATCTGATTCACAGGACCCTTGCGTCGGAATTCCAATAATCACTGCTTAGCTGCCTACATCTCCCAAGGAAACTGTGTTGTAGATGAGCTATGTCAGTATCTGCGGCTTCCGTTGTCCCATTTCATTTGTTCTCCGTATTTCACGAGCAGCTCAGTCAAACACGTACGACGTTCATACAGCTGAGTCCAATTTGTTGCCATTAGGAGATTGTACACAATCGTAGGCCATATCCAATCAATTCAAGCTCAGTCTGTCAGCGTATGATAACCAGCCGTCTGCTACATGGTATCAATAAATGATCATAATGACGATTCTGCTTCAGCTAGTCCATCAGTGTAATCTCATTTAAAAGAAATATCGGTTTACAACAAATGTAACCGAAGCTCGTCACCTGTGTAACCCAACCAGTGGGAAGCAGGCTAACAGAACTAACCAGTAAACAAGCTGTGAACCGAAAGTAACGATTCCTATTCTGATATTTTATCAGCCCATTTTTTTCCGGGTAAATGTCCAGGTCAGAGTAAACGGCTGTTCTTCTTGGTTTTACGACAGCTGTCAACTGTCCCAATGTGTATTCATTCTTTCAAAATTCCTGCAAATTTCCCGGCTGACCTTCCTCGAAAAGACGAACAAAAGTCGCTACGCTTGTTTTCTTAAACCGATGCGTTATGGTTAGAAGGAGAGCATATTAGCCACTTCTCTCCTGACTTCACATTGAGCTTGACCACCGAGTCATGTAATCCCAGCGCTCATCCACATTCGCAAGTGAGTAATACTCTGGTTGCCAGACTGTCTCCGAAGGAGAGTAACTGTTCTGTTAATTCCAATCGATAGCCCACTTATATTGTCAGGTTGATGATGGCTCGCCGAACAAGTACGGGTGCTTTGTAAACTGTATACGACTGAGGATTCTGGTCACCATCTGGCTGGCTCATAACGACTTTGATGTCGGACTACTCCGCTTCTTATTGATTATAAGCGCTGGCCATTGAGCCACACGTCGAAATCACTAACTACGCCTGTCCAACGTCTCTGCTGATACTAGTCCGTTGTTTAGGCTATCGCCCGTCAAACTACAGTAGTGATCATCATCATCATCATAGACAGCAATACATCAGTGGTTCACACTGATGCTTAACTGCCACACAACCACGAAGAAAAAAAACCTATATAGAAAAAGAAGAGGAGGGGAGGGAAGTGGACCTAACTACTAAAAATAGCTACGTCTATATTCAAACATACATCAAGGCGCCTACACCTTGCAAACAAACAACCGAGCTGTAAGTGAAAGTAAGGCGTCATCAGCGAGACAGCTTCCTTACGGCTTTCACTGCCCCGCATCATAAAGCTCACTTCACAGACAACTCGGACAAACAACAACATTCACGCCACTGAGCTCGATTAGCCGCCATCTCACCTAACGTCTCAAGCCACCGACTCTGTGAGTCGCGAGGGCCCCAGCCCGGGAGACGAACCCGACCTACAGTAGCCAACCCCTTCGTAAACGATTTCATTTGTCTACGCCAGGTCATCATCTGTCCACCTCGCACCTTGCCAGTCGGCCGCAGCGTCCGCAAACAGTGCTCGGTGTGGCAAACGACTAGCTGGCATCCTTAGTACATGACCTAACCATCTAAGTCTGTGCAAATGTAGTGACTGAACAAAAGAACTCGTTTGACAATCAGTGCCAAACACCCGCTTCCTAACCTCCTCGTTGCTTACTCGCTGGTGCCACCCGATACGAGCGATTGAACGCAGACATCGGTGGTCAAATACCTGGAGACGGTTCACGTCCTCTACCTCTGAGCGGCCAGGTTTCGCTGCCGTAAAGTAATACGGCCCTCACTGTTGTCTGATATACGCGACCCTTAAGCTTCAGAGAGTGATCAGGGCTCAGCTTCTAGCCCGAACAAGGGTGTACATCACTGATAAGCTCCAACGAAGGCAAAACTCGCGTTTCGTGCATCCTTTTCGAAGTACACATTGCCAGGTGAAAGCGTTACTGTCGATCAAGATTATTTTATGCCTGTGCTCTCCTGGTTCATGTTTTCTGTTATTTCTACGTTTCAATCATCCAGTGAAACTAATAAAGAGAGAAAGGTGATCATATGTATAGTGTATAACTCTATTAATATATGAGTACTATCTCGCAACCGCTTCATCGGTCATTCTTGGGTACTTCAATCAGGTGGCAAACAAAGACTATCAGTATTTCATTTCATTTCGTTATTAGAACGTTCTTTGTTACTGTCAGATCAGGAAAGAATGCCACTGCATGGTATTTTTCTTTAAACAACCCTATTGTGCGCCCTCCCGTAGAACGTAGAACGGCGAGTGGAATCAGCCATGCATTGGATACCACATGCTACGGTACTATTATTGACAGCAGTTAGGAATAAATGATTAACCTCTGTTCGTGTTCATGAGAAATCACTGACAAATCGATTGAGCGAGATGTGCGAAAAACGTGGAAGACGTAAATTGTTCTTCGCTAACGAGTCGGAAACAATTACACCACGAAGTCAGGCGGACATTCGTTACCATGGTTACCAGAATAAACCATTAAAGCCTGACCAATGCTGTGCATCGGTAGGAAAAGCAGGATAATGGGCTTGCAGACACGTAGAACAGACTAGTCACAATAAGTCATAGTCTTCGACTACTTATCGAGTTCGCACAAGTAATTAGGGCGAAGGACCGTGGAACAAATGAATTATGTCGACAACTAAACAGATGGCGTATGTTTAAAGCTACTGTCATAGAATTTTGCCATGTGCTCGAAACGCCGTTGCTCTCACACGTGTGCATCAGGTTCAGACCCCATGAAGCTATCGGTTAAGGAAGAGTTCCTGTTCAAGCTACCTTTTCAAAGTGAGCAACTCTTTCCGCTGGATGTGAAGACGTTTTGTTGTCTGCATCCTAAGTCTCTTTCCCTTATTGGTCGACTTTAGCACACATTCAGCAGTTTAGGTCCACATGTAAAAGGACTGACTTTTGTCATTCTCAACAGCCGTCAGTCTTTGCTGGATATATTTCAGGTAATCACTAATGCTCATCAAAGCCTTATGCTAACGTACGATCCACTTCTTCAGCCCTCCTTTCTTCATCCGTAAGATTTTCGCATTTCCATTCTTCTCTGCTGTTTCTATGGCTTGTCAAGCCATATTTCTCCTTGAACTCAAGGAGGAAGATCGTTCACCGATGGCATACGTTAAGGAAAACCATTTGTACTCGAATAACCTATTTCCGACTTTGCCGGGTTCCTAGAGAAATTGCTAACGCGCCAAACCTGAAAAGTCGATGACTGACACGTGTGATCATGACGGGATGAAGCGGGGGGCGTGATGAGACTATGGTGACAAGCCTGATCTGATTCGAGAGATATGGCATTTTCATTGGCCTGTGTTGGTCTATCTGCGAATACCACAATTAAGTCTGAGTGATATTGAACGTTTTGAAGCACTGCTGATATAAATTACCTGTTATGCACCTTATTGAAATCGAACTTTTGACACTGAGACATTGTAGCGAGAAGGCGTCCAATAAAGCACAATCTTTATTGTCCAACACGCTAGTTACCACGCTGCGCACGCTCGCGTTTATGAGTCATCAATCCAGTCCACAACACGTCCAGGTTTCCGTTCACGCGTCGTGTGCACTTCTGCCCGGTTTACGTGTGTGATCGGCGCCTTCTACCGGGGGGTTTTCGCCTGCCACTCCTCGCCCGTTAATCCGATCCTGTTGAGCTCTTGTTGTCCGCAATCTATCCACTGTGGGTTTTGACCGTATTCCGCGACCGTGTCGAGATATTCCCTTGAGTGTTGGAATAACGGCGCCCCCGATCAGGCCATCCGTCTTATTTTGCCTGCCGTGCCTCGCCCGTTGGTCCGATCCAGTCGAGTGATGACTCATTCGGTCGCTCACGTTGTCCTCGATCTGCTCGCTATGGTCTTTTGGACGGACCTCCCTTCCGCGTTGAGGTATTCCGCCAAGTGTTGGAATACTCTCACCTCCGGCTTGATAATCCACCACAATATCACACTTGCCTAATTTGTTTCTATAACACTGTCCAACATCAAATGAAGTGGTCAAATGTTTATTGTGATGGCTTATGGGTACGCACTTAAAAAGATGTTCAGATTGTGTGTGTGTGTCGAGGCAATCTGCGATGATTTGGTCACGTATGACGTCTGCTAGCAATGTCGTGCTCGATTCATTACGATGTTTTTCGCTCATGAATACATATCTTCATTGGCTATCCGTTGATCAAAAAAAATATCGTTATAGCCCACTCCACCGTCCTGTTTGGATTCCATAATGATTGGTAATTTTCAACCTTCTTAGTAACGTTTTCTTCTAGGATATTCCACGTCACTGTTGAGGTGAGCGGCAGCCCGAGCCACAGTACCTTTTGGTCAGGCTCATGGCTGTTATGATGATGTTTTTCATATTTGTGGGCTGTCCGTCAGTCGCTGTGCTGTTTGTCAATAGCCAGCTCCTATCGATTATGGACCGCGATAGCCTGAGTACGCTGAGGTGAGAGTTGAGTTGTTTGACTCCAACGGAGCATCCAGTCTGTGTCGGCGAATGTGACCGCATCACAGTGGTGTGCAAGTCCAGTTCGTTAGTCCGACTGAGCTGGATTAAGCTGTCAAATGAAACGTTTTTGGCTTTGTTCTTTGATGCCAGAGAACCAGTTGTGGGTCAGTATGTACATAATCATCTAGTGAGATAAACGAATATCTACTCAAGATTGAACAATTCTGGAATGAGCGACGTGAGTACAACCAGAGAGTGAGCAAATCAGAGGTAAAAAATCCGATACCAGTTTTTTGTGAGATGTATAGGAGCCGCTAAGACGATGGATATAGAAAGGCAGTTATGAAACTTTAAATGAAACAGATGCAAATTATTTTGGCCTCTACCAGTCATTGGGAAGCAAAACAGCTGGCGATTTTATGATTCACTGTGTCAGTGCATAGTGGCCCGATCCACAGTACCATCCAGCTAAATTCAACGGTGAATACGTACGCACATAATCTCTTGCTTTTGGTATGGTGACGTTTGGTTGTCAGTTTGTTTTGATTGCTTACGTTGTGCACGAAAAGCAATGTCTCTGTCACTGTTGTTCTCGTTGTTATTCTGAAACTGACCCCCAACTTTTCCCTGTGTGGTGTTTACGTAAATTTGTGGTTAATATTCTAACAAATCACTTTTCGGTTAGATGGTTAGTTGTCGGTGAATTTAATGTGCTCTTTAGTACATTCTTGGTGATTGGACATTTGCAGAATTTTCGTATGATCGCATCCACATGCTTTTGTGGATGGTTTACAAGAGTCATCTGTTTAGATCGTCTGAGTGCCTAATGTATGCACCAATGTTAGTTGCATTCAAACTGTTGTTCATTGTTGTACAGTTTGTCTCTCTGAATGACATGTTCTGTGACCACCGTTAATTATACTGTAAACTTTTCACCACGATGCAATCGTAATCGGATAGAGTAGTTTTCTTCTGTGGGTTGTGTTCGGCTTTGAATGCGATCTTAAGAACTTATTTTCAATATTCTGCTGAGCTGGGGTCTATAACTCAATTTGTTAAATTGATCATAGCTCAACCTTACTGTAATCAAGTTATTCCTCTCATTTTACTGTAATACTCGAATAGCCCTAGAAACTGTATTTGAATTCAAGTCTGCAGTGTAAATAATAAGGAGAAGACCTCGAACTGATTACAATGAGCAGTTTTTACTCATAGGACAAGGGACACGGATTTACAGGTGTTCGTCAGTATTGGCGAAATCAGAGTCCTTCATCGGCTGATCTCAATAACACGTACAGTCACAAGCTGTAATCTAATTGATTGCCGGACAACGAAAGTCATAACGTTGGAACTGATATTGTATCCTCCAACGACGTTGGATTGGTATGCGGTGTCAAAGAGGAGATCTGAGACAAATGTAATATGCATGATATGTGCTATTGCTCTGTCATATTAAAGTGTTGGCTTGTTCAGGGCCAATTGTGACTGTCTCAACACAATAGATGTATGGTTTAGGCACGAGATAAGCATTCATGCTACGGTCACCTTGGTAAGTGTATAATCGATAAAGCAGTCAGACAGTTCAACTCGAATCGGGCTAACGTGGACTATGGTCTCTTATGGCTAACTAATACATTCGTTTGCGTATAGATATCGTATCCCATTTTTTACGCTCCGTTGACTGTACTCGATCAACCGACCTCCTTCGTCTGTTCGTCAAATTGTGTGTCGAGTAAACAAGATTGCATATCATCCTTTTTTTACTGGTTCAAATCAGTAGCCCAGCTATTACGCAGTTCTGATTGACATCATAACCCAGACAAACTCACTTAATTCTATTGTTCATTGAATGGCACGCACATGTGTAGTTTATATGGTTTTTTGAAACCAGAACACTGAATTCCGATTGTGACTGTTGATCGTAAAAACAGGAAAAGTTCTAAAATGACAGCATACAGCATTGTATTTCAAAGGCTTCAAACACGTCGAAAACAGTCATGGTAATATTGTCCGTAAAGTTCTTGAATGGTTGTGGATTCAAAACGGCTTCAGTGAACGATTAAAATGGACAGCATTCCATACAAACCAGCCCGGTCACTCACCTTGTTCAGCATGGTCTGCATGTCTTCGGCAGAGGGGCTAAGTAAGACAATGTCGTCCGCATACTCCAGATCGGTCAACCTAGCGCCAGGAAGAAGCTCAACACCAAGTTCACTGGATTCCTCATGTGTCCCTTCCAAAATCTCGTCTATGACAAAGTTGAATAAGAAGAGGGAAATCGATCACTCATAGTGAACGCCACCAGAAGTGATGAACGCCCGAGACAGTTGTCCATAAACCCTCACCCTGCTTGCAGAGTGAGCATACAGTGATCTCAACAGATTCACGTATTTCCCTGGTACTCCCTTGCGAAGAAGACAGTTCCAGAGAACGTTACGAGCAACCGAATCGAAAGCAGCCTTTAGGCCTAAGAAGACCACGACCGTCGGCTGTTCATAAGAGTACCGATGCTCCAAGATCCGTCGCAAGGTAAAGATATGAACAATGTACCTGGACCGGAATCCTGCCTGTTCTTCACGTATCTGACTTTCTCTGGGCTTAGTGAGCCGACGTAAAATGAGGCCAGTGAGTAACTTGGACGCAACAGACACCCGACTGATGCCTCTGGTTATCATATGAACTTCGGGCCTCTTTTTTGAAAATGGGATTTGCTGTTGATAAGCACCACTGAGAAGATACCTTTTCAGTTTCTCAAGTCCATCCCATGCTTGAAAAGAGGAGGAGAAAAAAGGTCTGGTCCAGGAGCCTTGTTACGCTTCAATAACTTGAGCTCCAGGACCACTTCTGCTTCCGACGGAGGGCCGTCTGGAACGCAATAACTGACCATTCGGGTCCCGTCGTCCACATGGTCTGGTTGAGGCCAGCTGAACTGTTCTTCAAAATGTTCAGCCCACCTGTCAAGTCGACGCGATTGATTGGTGATAAGTGAACCATCTTTTTCACATATGGTCTCACTTACACCGACTCGACGACCAGTACAACCACGGATCAGGGAAAAAAGCCTTCTGCTATTCCCAGATAAAAAGGCTTTTTCATCTCTTTCGATTGTTCAACGCAAGTGGTGTTCGCGGTGTTTGCGCAAGCTCTTTGTCAGCTTGCGTTTAAGTTCTCGACGGTCGTCATCATATTCAGAACCGCTTGAGGTCAAGCGACGCCTGTCCATACAGTTTATCGGCGTGGCAGAAATCCAATTCTTTCTCGATTTCACAGCTCCTTCGGAACATACCTCTTCACAGCATGATTTCATAGCTGCAGCGATTTGTTCCCAGTGTTCGTTAGGATCTTTCACCTGACTCGAACTGGGCAACTTGTTCACCAACGCTTCCTGGTAAGCGTTCTTTACACTCTCCTCGCTTTATTGTCCGTTACGTATCTTGGCAAATGACAAAACAAAACGGGCACGCACAACAGCAGGTGGTTGCTCCAAAAGACACGACAATCTTAACAGAGTGGCGCCACCTGTAACTGACTGTTATATGATCGAGTTGTGTCCATGGCTGAGAAGCACACGGAGGTCTCCATGTAACACAGTGCTTCTTCCTGTGTTGGAATGCGGTGCTCGAAATATAGAGACCATGGGATGCACACAGCTGCAGCAGTCTTTCGCCATTGTCAGTGCGTTGTGCCCGGACACCAAACATACCTCCCAGCCGCTTCTCTCTGGAGAAAGATGACCAAGGCTGAACATTCAAATCGCCGGCTGACACGTTGATTTCAGACTGTTCAGTCTGTTTCAAAAGATCACCGGGAGCGTCATAGAACGCATCTTTGATATCATCCGAACAGCTGTCCGTTGGAGCGTACGCCGATATAATGAATACACAACGTCTTTCTGATTTGCGTCGACAGACTTTAACCGATGTATTGAGTCTGACAGCGCACAAGCGACTGTTCACTGGGATCCAATCGAGCAAACATTGCTCTGCTCTGGAACTCAGTGCGATTCCCACCCCAGCTTGACCACGAGATTCAGCTTCGGCGTCACCAGAAACCCTGAGAGAGAAGCGCTTGAATCGACAGTTATCTAGAGGTGAGCTCAAGTGGATAACGGTGCTAGAATCGTAGACTCGCGTCTCCGACACGCAGCACACATCAAGCTCCAGACTTGAGAGAGTACTAGCCAGAGCAGCTTGCTGACCGACTTGTCGGAGAGTGCGGACATTGAAGGCGCCAATGTTTACCGGTTGTCGGTTATGGAAAAACTAACCCGTGGGCATAGAGGAGACAGAAAACTAAGAAGACAAAATAGCCCGAGAAAGTGTTAATGGATGAATAATGTCATTATCAGGAGAACGATAACTTCTGATACTTCCCGGTCGTTTATGCCGCGGAAGGGGGTTGACTTGAGGGACCCCACCCCGAGTCTCTGACTCAAAAGTCTGACCTGCGAGACAACAGGATACAGGGTTTTCTTGGGGGACCCCACCCGGAGCCAATGACTCAAAAGTCTGACTCACTTGGCAGTGAGGGGCTTGCCTAGCCCGAGGGCGCAGTGAATAAGACATTGATGTCTGATTCTCAGCACTGCTGCGCGCAGTGGATGTGTTCGAAGCTACATCAGGCCTCTGAACTACACTGCTAGCACGTTTTGATGGTAATCCCATCATTGCAGGTTATTTCACCAAACATCTGCCCTAATTTTCATGCGGTACTGGAACACGAGTACCATAAAAGTTGCAGGAAAGAAAGAATCGGTCAATTTGAAACAATGGGGAGCAGAAGAGAATAACAGAAAAAGCATAAATCCTTTAACTGATGAAGAACCGCCAAATCCGACACCAGTACATGTGAATTTTCAACGTATGCAATATCCTAAAAGGTAGAAAAGTATGCTAAACTGAACACAGATTACAAATGGAAATGGCTTCTGCATGTCGCTTGTTCAGCTCATGTAGGAAGAAGTCAAACCGAAGGAGA
>LOND01028735.1:4098-15391 GCA_014220965.1 Paragonimus kellicotti | reverse complement strand
CAAATTGAATCTGGAGAAGGCGTTTCGGATACGTTACGCAACAAAAAATCGAGGGCTTCTTCGGTTCGGGAAGGCGGTAGCAGTTAGCAAATGGAAGCCACCCCTCTGTGTACAGAAAGACTTGTTCGTCAGTACCAGATTGCCCTGGTGGCTTCGATGGCAGAAAACAGCACCGAAACTTGTCACAAAGTAGCTCAGAGATAAGGGAAGAACGTTATTGTGCCGGCATTTGCTAGCTGAACCATCAGTATTTTGACAGGTAATCAACTGTAGGTTGCCCTTTCATAAATGTCAAACGCTGACCGAACTGGAAGTCACTGCACAGCTACTCCAGGTAAAATACAAACATTTCGGAATGAAGTGCTAGCTTTATATGGGTTGTATAGTTGCTCATGTTTACGCAAATGACAGACTGTGACAGCTATCTTCTGTTAACTATAAGTAAACGTAAGACTGCTCGTTGCATTGAAGAGGAACTGAAGTAACAGCAATCCCTGCATGATGGCAAACACCTGGGCGAGACGATTAAAATAGTGAACTGCTGTGTTAAAACACTCAGAACGGAGCATTGTTATTGTCGTGAATCAAAGCTCCGTTCATCAGCATGCCGCGAATTCCAACATCCGGTTGGGTTTTGTACTACCAAACAATACTTCCATTATAACCCGATCATTAAAAAAACGCTTTAATACAATTTGCCGAAAGTTGTTGCTTCAAAAAACTATTATCGACGTTTATTCCAATCGCGGCACAAAGTTCAACGTCATTGGCTTCTTGCACAAGCTAAACCTACTTTCTGCGTAGCAAATGCTTGCAACGAGTTGAGCAGGAATTTGCCGGACTGTTCAACACTGATGTACTCACAAAGAAAAAGAGTTAACCCCCAGAATCTTGTAAGGCTACCGTAAAATGATCGTCTAGAAAAGTGAGAAGAAAGACCGATGCACGTGTACATTTTTGAAAATAACAGGTTCCATGGGACATCATGTGACGCTACCGAGTACGGTGACCAAAAACCTGTGAACTAAACAGCCAGGTGATAGAACAATCTAGCAGCGATAACAATCTAAATCCGCTTTTGTCAAACGGGGAATTGATCACCGAATCCCCACAATGAATGGATTTCTCGACTAACTGCCTCCACCACATTACTACAAATTAATTGCCTTATTCTACAACATTCACGAGCATCCAAACAACAGAAAGCTCTAAACCTAGCATCCCAAACTATATGCAAACCACTTTACTCGGATAAGTTCAATGCCTGTACAGGCTGCCAAGTAGAAAACGCTCAAGCGCGGAGGATATTCCTGCAACTATGAAAATCAGCATAGCTTTCATATTACTTGTGAGTAACACAAATCATCATCCGAACATAATTTCAGAGTCTCAAATATGTTTGTCATGAAAATGCTGGAAATATCATCAGAATTCCATCCAAACCTGATGTACAAGAAAGTGAGAAGAAAAGTGGGATTTATTAGAGTACTATTCAAGGATGGCAACGCAGCAGAACAGTCAACGCGTAAACTAAGTCGGGTAATCAACAGGACTTACGTTACAACCATCATTCTCTGAGTTCATAACAAAGAAAGACAGGCAGCCCAAACTTGATCTGTGTGTAACCATTCTCTCACTTGTACTTGACGAGCACCTTATACTGAATGAACACGGCAATTCGTAAAACAAATATGAGAACAGCCCACGCCAACCGAGGCGTACGGAAGCGCGAGTGATCAAAAACGCCGCCTGTCTGGTCAAAAGGAATTCACAAATAAGCCCTGATCTAACTTTCTGTGTGGTCCATCACGTGCCAGATAACGCACTGAAAGTTATCCGAAAGTGGACACTACATTGGAATCAGACTACATGAGTCACAAGTATGACAAAAAACGGTTTCTTCAGGTGTTGTACTTACCCTGGCCACAAAAAGACCGGAACAATGGCCGACTCGCGCGATTCAGCGAATAAACGGATGTGACATAACGAACCAAACGAGGCGTTATCAACTAACTGAATCTACCTAGTTCCCTTTGAATAATGTCTCAACGATAACACTATCGCACCATCATATAACTGCATTGACCAAGAGACGAGTAATAGAAAACATACATCCACTAACGCATATATGCTTAAACTGTATTGATGGATTCCAGTGTCAGCCGTCTGAGAAAACTTCAGGTTGAAAAACATTCATGTAAGCCATTCAGTGGACTTCAGAAAACCATAGTAAAATGAACGAGAAATCGCATTCAAATGTGGAATTTTCGAGTTCCTCAAGTGGTCTTGAAGTTTAACATACAGAGATGTGTGATGCCCGTTGCGGGTTCAGTCTCGGCGGGAGTAGTGATTTCTAAATTTTCACCACATCGAACTAGTGATATTGAACGATAACACGGTAAGCAAAACAAGAGTAAATTTACGCGGTACCTACTCAAACAGGTAATCAGCTGCTTCTCGGTCTGAAATAGGTGGCCACGTCATTACATATAAACACGGAAACATGTATAATGAGCAGGATAGTTTTTAAGGGATTATGTGGGTGAAGTCACCATGACAACCACTAAGCCAAGTGATAAACTGGTCGCATTCGTCTATCAATCTACCGCACCCCATCGTCAGTTTTCACAATTTCCACTTTATGTTTCTCAATTTTCCATACTTCAGTTTGTCAGAACTCAAGCATTATGACATTGAGGGATAAATCACGGTCGATTTGGTGAAACAGAACCTGGCAGCTGATTCCAAAACAGATGACAGGCTTTGCATTCGGAACAAGACTGGTAAAACAAGTCATCAGTATCATTAAAAAAAGTGAAACCGTTTGAGTTAGTCGAATAGGATAGCAAGAACTAGATCGGAACTAGAGTGATGGAGTCTCAACCGTGAATACTTACTGTGAACTATTGTACACGGCTTGGTAACGTCGTTCATTCATTTTTCGTTCTACTACAGGTTCATCAAAAACACGTATGAGGGAGTAGAGAGGCGCATGGCATGTTCAAGACAGAGATGACAAACGTGAGAAAGTGAACAGTCTATACTGAACTGAAAAACAACTGTCTGCAAGAAGTGAAGGTAAAAGGAGATCATCCCACAGTTTCAGGGAAGATGAAGAAGAAGGAGAAAAAGTAGATTTCAAGTTAGTTCAGTGGATACATCAGATAGCGTGGATCCACAGGTCGGATTTACCACGCAATCGTCACAATAGTTCACACTGACAACTCTTAAAGAGACTCAGATGAGGGATGAAGATTGCTGTCGCCTGTCCTCCTTTGTCATGCTATCCAATACGTCCGAATCGTACGTCGGATCACACATGACTTTAAGAAGGACAGAATTAGCCTCATCCACCGCCAGCCATCGGTGGCGCATCCGGAGAACCTGAAAAATAACACGGAAGCAAACTATATAGCAGATGGATAATACAGACGGTAGTATTATATACTGAAACCACGAACAATAGGATAAAACCACTTGGTAATCAAGCAACACCGTCACGAAATGTGAAGACCCTGACTATTTTGTTAAGTAAAGTAGATAGGTATTGTTTGTCCTGTTGAAAAGTTCGTAGTTGCTCAAATAGCTGGTTAGAAACACTATCCGAAAGGAGGACGTGTCGCACTCAGTGATGTGTCTGTACCCGCAACATTTCTAGATCTTCTACAAAGCCTAGTGTTTATAAACTTTTATCTCTTTCGATACAGGTTTTTTCTTAAGGTATCTCCTGTCACCATTGCGGTGAGTGGCAGTTCGAACCAAAGCACCATTTAGGCAGGTTCATGGTCAACATGAATAAATGAATGAGATAACAAAACCACGGAAAAGACCATAAAGCACAGAAGTTCGAAACCTTGGGCCCCAGTTGTTCACTTTATCATTGCTGAAAACAGATGTAAGATGAGATGTTACCATTCAGTTTTGTCTCACCAGTCACATATCGAAGGCACGCACCTGAATATGTCGCATTGTATAAAAAGTCCGACTTAAGAAAAGTTAACGATGTAATCTCAGCCAATTCACATATCATGTATTCCAACGATGTTCATACCCCATTCACAGATGCGTCAATTTATCACACTGTTAACTAGTGGTGCGATTTTATTCCCTATCGTGACATTCATCTGGAATACATCTTGTGCACAGAAATTATCCGACTTAACTTTGATCGCATTGCGTGCAAACAAGTTGATGGAATGGCAAATGAGAGTTACCTGGGTTCCATAAAAACAACAATGACTGAAGGATAGCTATCGGACAGCACGGTCGTTACCCTTCATTATAAACCCGTATTTTCACTGACAGAATAGTTAAAATTTTCTCACGTCAAATGCATAAGTTACGCCCCAACCCTTCAGCCAAACTCGAAGTGGAATCGAACGATAATATGCTATTTTTGCACATTATTTTAACAAAACAGCTAGATGGAACTGTTAGGCATGACATACCACAAAGCAACCAGGAGTATACAGTAGCTACAACTTTCAAATTTCGAGCCATCTGGTCTAATCACTAATTTGTCCAATCGTGCCAGACGAATCCGGATAAATCTAAGGGATGAAGGAAATCTCGTTCGGAAAAATTATCCGCACCAGACAAGATTAGATATCTAGGTCACAAGAAAAGTATCTTCCTCACAATAATAGTTACATATATACGGGCCAACAAGTACGTCTGAAAGTATGGTACGTAACGCAACCAATAACTTTATTCTTTATACCATCTACAAGATCATTCGTAATTGTAATGATACTAACATGAGTAGAACAAACCGAACTGAACATTTGCCAAAGTGGCTGGTCAAATCACTGACGCAATCCAGTGGACAAACTCAGCAAACAATGAAGAACAGAAATTCGCTGGAATTCATTCAGCCTCCGTTGACCAGACCGTTTGATGAATGCAAAAGTTGTTTAACAGGTCGCTGCATGTTTTGTAGTAGACCATTGGTAGACTTATGCGTCTGTTTCTAACTTGATTGCATCTGCTCAACATCGATATTATCTAGAAAACTATACAAACCCGGTGACCAAATTCCGGATTGCGCTACTATTGCTACTACTGTACTTTCAAAGGGTGGCCCCAATAGTTGGCATGTTTTTTGATGATTGTGTCAAACCCAAATATCACTCGATATGTTATGTACGACACATCCAGCCTTTCCGATGTGCCTGTATGAACGTACTCAGACGATCACGTCGAATGAGCGCAGTGCATGTACTCACCCGTGCACATTCTGGTTAATCAAACGGCCTTGAATACTAGCCTTCTTGTCCACTAGCATTCGTTCAAATCATTAGACAAGTCGAATGCCCGATTGACAGAAATAGCACCGCCAACTAAGTCGACTGGTTTGGGGATCGGCCAGCTGGGAATCACTAGCTGGGATTCTGAAGCTAGTTTTGAAATGAAAACGAATCACTCTATCAAGTAGCATTGGCAAGTTGAGTTGAGGCGCTCACTGCGTCTAGCGAAATTGCCCAAGAAACAGGTGAAACCATTTGCGCAAGCAGCGGGGCGATTAAATCGATTTGCAGCTGAGGTACAAGGAAGGTGGTCCGGAGGAAAATAGTGCAAAATGTACCACACTTCGTCTCAATTGGTGGAAAATGCCCATTGTCATATTAAGAAATTCCAAAGTTTGCAAAGGCAGATTCCTGTTTTCAGTACCTCCTCATTATACTACCTCAGTTCCAAACTATGCGAACGAATTAATACTGGAAAATAATCGTGGTCAAAAAATCGGTGAGAGCCGTTGCTAAACAGATGCTGTCATCGGCCAGTTAAATACCTAACGGCGACGACAGCTACACTGCACAAACATGCATCATTCTTCTTTCAAATAACAAAAAAAGTGAAAATAAATGACATCTAAATGCAAGCCATGAAATATTGGACAGCTATTTATGATTCTAAACAAGCCTCATTATCCGAGCTTCTGCGGGCAACATGGATTGTGTGCTCTTCCAATCAAATAGTCAGAGGGTAGATATAAAACTGTAACAATGAAGTAGGACGAATAGTTCAGCTGCAGTGGTTCCGAGGGATCGCTTTCAAGGACGTTTCATTTAGTTACACACAAGCACGACAGCGGGATGGGATAACCAGAATCAGTTGAGTTGTGATGGCGTAGAACAACAACACATGCAATCTGTGCCCGACTGTTCGAGTAACAAAACCAGATGAACTAACAGCGTAGTAACTCATCTGAACCGAATTTTTGTTCAACAACCAAAATCTCCACTGGTAGGGCAACTTGGTATCCGTCGTATTATTGTGGTCCGTTAAAACTGTAAAGATTCAACGTGGATTAATTCATCCAGCAGAGCGTACGTGACAGCTTGCCCACCTGCGTTACCACTTGACATGTGTGTCTGTGGCCGATTACTACAACCCAAGGTGACCCACATCAATTGGTACACCCTGCCACGTGAGTGAAAGATTTTTAGCATACAGTTTATCTGCACACACACACACACACACACACACACACACACGGGACCACTCCAACCGAGTTGTTTAGCGAATTGTGTCTACACATCATTACAACATGGGTGTGCTCTGTCTGCTCGGGTTCAGTGTCGCAGTTTTCATTCTGGTACTATCTACGAGCGATACAAGGTGATTATTGACAAAAAATCTCAGAGACCAGTGGGAAGCTTATAGCCCAGAACCAGCATACGTCAGTTTGATCCAACTGTGTAACATGAAAATAGAAAGTTCATAACGCGATCAGGAGATTCAACAGACCTGGAGTACGCTGGTACATTTGGAACACTGGAAGTGATACACATCTCAACATAAGCATGTCGGAAGGTGAACAGAATAAAGAAATGACTCAGTGGAAGCAACATTCGGCATCAACCATACGGTTGCAAATTCGAGCCTTGATCGCTTCGACAACTCTACAGCACCAATCCTGATCAGATGGTACTATGAATGGAGATGCCGATTCACACAACAATGACAAAGACAATTCCGAATGGAAACCTCTGGCAAAAATGAAATGGAAGAAAGTTAAAAGAGAAGGTAATTCTATAGATGCATGAACGCCATTTAACGCAGCATACTAACATGTCGGAGAACGTTTCTAACCAGTAATTCAGGAGATTATGAAGTCCAAATTTTAGAAAGAAACACCTACCACCTTTACTCAAAAGAACAGTCACGATCATCATAATTCGTGATCATGCCCCTACCTGATCGCTTCAGGACTTTAACCAACTGCTGATGATACTGAATAACAACGCCTCATGCGAAAAATGTTTTGCTGGCGAACGGTCCAACATCGTAGAATACATGGTTTTGTTACTTGATCAGATGATTGTGAACTCGGAATTTAGTGAAAAGTGCACTGATAAACGGTTGTGTTGCTGCCGTGAAATTATCGTACACTACATGAACTTGGCCAATAGAGACAACAACAAGTCATACTCGGCACGTGTATGTTAAGACAAACTACACACAGATATTATACACCCCCCTTTTTAGGAGGCAAAGGATGACTGGAAGTCACAGCTAACGAAGGTGAAACATATCTTCGTAATAATGTGTTGAAAAATAATGCTGACGGAAATTTACGGCTTTCAATTAGTAAGGTGTTCGATAAAACTAGTGGCGGTAACACATACAACAAAACACAATTTTTAATGCTTACATTACAGGGTGTTTGCAATCAAGTCATAAAGGGACAAAAGTGGACTTGAAACGCTGTCAGACTATCGGTGATTATGGCTCGAATCCACGACCGATTAACTGATCTCCGGTAATGGTGTCATTGACCTATTGCGAGCTCATACATGGGTAAAATGCTGTGAAACACTTCAAGCAGTCGGGAGCACTTCGAATTCTTCTTTTTAACACACACTGTAATAACAGTAGGCAATATCGTGCCTAAATGTGATAAATCTACTTAATACTCGAAGTGGACTGTGAAGCTGGTACTAGAAACCTGGGAAAGATAAGTCAGAAGGTAACAACTGCTTTATGGTTTTCAACCTACGAACTACAAAATCCGAACTGTTTTTTTAAAAAGGGAATACGAGGAACATTTGCCATGGCATTTACCACAAGATGGGAAGATTACAATGAATGGAACATCTGTACACAGCACTCGTGCAATGAGTAAAACGGATGACTACTTACCTCCATTCGGTCCACAAGGTCCGCCAAAACGTCTTCCCGGAGGTCTTGGGGGACTATTACAGAGGATAGTATGAAGAGGACGGCAAACAGGAATAAACTTACCCTCCGCCCCAACTACTTCGCTGATTAGAAGATCCATCTCGAAATAGCTTAAGTAATTGCGAAACATTAGTCAAATCCAATAACTTACATCTAACGGCAGCATTGTCTGAAAGCTATGATTAAACGCACCAGCGAAGTTGAGTATTAAGCAAAAAAACTTACAATAAAATAAAAACATTGAGAAGATCACTGAGCAGTTTTTTGAAATAGTTCACATTCCAGGGTTGTTTTTCAACGACCTGACCTGAAAGTCAGAAAATGTATTAACGACTACTGAAAGTAACAAGGGTGAAGAAATCAAATGCACCGAGTGCGGTGAGTCTTGCTTAAACCCACAAAAGCAGTGAATGAAACGGATAAAACGGGTCTATTATCCGGTCAACTTGTTATACTGTTAACGTTCACCTAACATGAACTACCTCCTTGACTAATTTCGAAAAAAAGTTTCCGGTGAAAATAAAACCTTCAACAGCTTATAATCCATTTTAAGCACCACATCCCAGCAACAGGAGGCAGGCGCCACAACAACTCTGCTGGTCTTCGATTACCTGAATTGACAGATCTTCCGTGCCAGATCCACCTTTCCAAGTGCGTTTTTGAAAGAATGGGCTGCTTCCATTGTAATCTCATTCAAAGTGCACTGGAGACTCTGCATAGATGGACTCACCCAAAAGGCGTACGAACTGAACCACTAGCTGTCGGACCCACACTGAATGCGAACTAAGCGCTTCATCCGTTGCTTCGCGACTAAGGTTTCTCTTGAACCAAAGGCTCACGGCGGAGCCCCTCAAGTCGATCACTTCTTTGGTTTGGGTAACGAAGTATCCTTCCCTCATAACATTAGCTTATAAACAATTGTGAATCTCCTCGTCGCTACATTCCACAGTACCAAAGTAAGCCTAACGATCCCCTGTTTTACAAATGGTCCTTTATTTGGTAACTTCAGATCTTGTTTTAGGACACACACATGTCTCAATTGTTGCTCCTGATGGAAGTCGTCCCCAAAAGCATGGTGCGCCAAACATTAAGTTTATGTATTTGCCTCTGACGTAAACCCCCACTTGTTCTCAGGACAAGTTAAGCTTGCCACCTTTAATGCTCGGATACGTACGCAGATCCATCAACGGACAACTTGCCATCGATACCTAATGTCTCGCTAAAACGCAGTTTCCGGAAGTTAGGAAGGTATTACACCTTCAATCTCCGCTTTAATTTCACTTACAGCTCGGTTTTTTGTTTGCAAGATGTAGATACCTTGACAATGAATGACTGAATAAAGACTCAGCCATTTTAGTAGTAAGATTCTTTCCGATTATTAATGAAAGTTAGTACTTCCGAACCGTAAACAGAACGGATATGGGAAAACATATTGTGCGTTGTGCTGATGCTCATTATTAAGTAATTCCTTGGTTAAGCCACAACGAGTTAAAAACCAGAGTTATCGGTTTCGCAACGTTTCAACCCTTCTTCTTTTTCGTTCATCTCCTCCGGTACAGGATTCGCTTTTTTGTTTATGGTTATGTGGCAGTAAAGCATCAGTGAGAAACTGACGAATTGATGTCGGTCACTTCACCACGGTCCTAAATGTGTTACTCGAGCCACTGGTCAAACCGGTGTTGGAATTTCCTTGAATGCATACGCATAGAAACAGCTGCTTGACAGAACACCCAACAATCAATCTTGGCGTCTGAGGACTCGAGGGGCTGATCAAAACACCAAGAGGTGAGACTAGGTTAGAATAATGGCTAGGAAACGTGTAGTGTTGGTTGTCTCTCACGTATGTCGACCAAACAATATTTTAAAACTCTCAGCCGATTCAGCTGTGACCACAGAATTTGGCGGTGCAATCCAGTGTGAACAGACCTTAAGTGTGGAACATTTCTCTCTACAAAGTAACCTGCCTGTCCCATTACTCAATTCCAGCAGTAACCTCTTAAACGTTCATCCTTATGTAGCGTGAGATGTGCCAGTGGATGGCCCGGGGTGTGGAGTATTTTGCAGGTAAGCATTGAGTCCCCCATGAGGTGTCTGTAATCTACTGAGAATTAGCAGAATTCTATCAGTCTTTCCGGGTAGGGGTTTTTCTTGAGTATCATAATTCTTCTAGTGGCCCGTCTGTGAACACTTTTAATAAATGCCATACCTTTCTTAAGATAAGGATGACAAGCCTGAATGTCCGTTCGCATGTGTGAATGGAGTATGGGGACGGACAAAGTAGGAAACGTTTCAAAGTAGAGGGTTCCACATATTCTTCCAAGAAGGTTCAGGACTATTTATGTCTTTTTTAAAACGTGATAGCACAATTTGTAGACAATCTCAAGCTGTCTACCACTATGGTCCCTAGGTCTCTTCCGCATGTTGACACGAGCATCTTTGTCGTCAGAGTAAATTGTTACGGAGAACGTAAGGGAATTTAGAGTTGTTGACATTGAACGGGGAGTTATTTTCTATGGACCACTTGATTTAGGCAGTCAAATCATTTGTAAGGTCATCACGTCTTCCGGGTACTCTAGAACTCGCCAGAGCCTTGTCATTGGCGTAGAGCAACACTGGTGACTTGACCACACTACGTAGTTCAAGAACGAAAAAGAATAAATAACAAGGGTCTAAGATGATCCTTGAGGAACGCCGCTGTTGGCTGGAAACCACTCTGACAGCTGTCCATTCACCTTGACGTTGAACCTACGTTCAGTCAGATAATCCTCTAGCCAGATGAGTAGGCGCTCATCAAGGCCATAACTATTCAGTTTCCGCAACAAGATGGAATGATCAACCTGTCAGAAGGCTTTGGAAAGTCAAGATAAACCACGTCTATGGCTAATCTTGCGTCTGCAGCCATCGACCAAGCAGATTCGTGACAAATTTTTCGTTCATCTCCTCCGGTACAGGATTCGCTTTTTTGTTTATGGTTATGTGGCAGTAAAGCATCAGTGAGAAACTGACGAATTGATGTCGGTCACTTCACCACGGTCCTAAATGTGTTACTCGAGCCACTGGTCAAACCGGTGTTGGAATTTCCTTGAATGCATACGCATAGAAACAGCTG
>LOND01028734.1:26487-40597 GCA_014220965.1 Paragonimus kellicotti | reverse complement strand
TACATCAGTACCGGACATAAATGATGCCAAACGCAAATCACACAAGACTGTTCATGTAAACGGAGTATTTAGTAGCACAATGTAAATATATGAGCGCGCTCGCATAGTCATTCCAGGTGCATTTGGAGAAAGAGCTAACTGAACAGGAACAGATAACCGAAAACGAGAAACAGTACAGTATACACAAGTTCTGATAGCAAAAACGAGGATTTCCTAAGTGCTCCGGTGGAGTTGTGGGTACAGGGTAGTATAACCGAGTGGGTAAGTTGACTTAACCACAATAATTTTCATCGTTGAAAGCCATGGAGCGATTTTTGAAAAGCCCCATTGAGCGTTCGCGAGCCGGCATTAGCCTTTAATCGTTCGCGCATAATCTACAAACGACCACTTTCGGTTTGTAAACGACAAGGTCTGAACGGCATAAGTTGTAACAAGCTTAACGGAAAAAAAGCTTAATCGCAACAGAATCAGCCATTTTGTACAAATACGGAGCTCGAATATTCTAGGTCAATGGAAGCCCGTACATTCAGCAAGCGTTATCCGAAGTGCAGAAATAGATTCATTATTTTGTGGTCAGATTTGAGAGAGAGAGAGAGAGAAGAAAGTTGGAAGAAATTCGGTACATGATCGCCCTACCATCTTTCTTGCATATCCAACAAGCAGAATAATCACAGATAAAATGCTCGTCTACTGTATGCTAGCGGACTTTAGTAAACTCGGAAAGAGTTGATAATTAGGAAACACGGGAGATCTTGGTATACTACCCG
Source organism: Paragonimus kellicotti (assembly GCA_014220965.1). Taxonomy (NCBI): domain Eukaryota; kingdom Metazoa; phylum Platyhelminthes; class Trematoda; order Plagiorchiida; family Troglotrematidae; genus Paragonimus; species Paragonimus kellicotti. The sequence goes on along the minus strand of LOND01028734.1, from coordinate 39,830 downwards.
ATGAGCATCTTAAGCACGTTGGCTTGAAATGGAAGTAACAGCAGAGTAAACCTTCATCTGTGCAGCTAAAAGTAGCACTCTGAACAACAGCAGTCCCACTGGAATCGAATGACTTGAACCCGATTACAATTACTCAGAGAATCCGAAGTCAGTCACAAAACCAGTGTGAAAACGATAACAAGCAATCAATCAAATGCGTTCTCAGTTCCAAAGTCAACAAACTGAACCGACAACATCAGTGTGATGTGCACACGTAATTGATGTCCGTTGGACAGAGAGAACAACGAACAGTAGCAACAGGAGCGGCTGCAGAAGCAGGAACAAAAAAAACTTATTCAGATTACAGTAAAAAAAAAAAAGTATTGCCACTAAAACGTCCGTCACACACATTCATCTATCGACCTGTTTCTCTGTGATAGAAGGGTAGGGGAATAGGTAAAAGAATGAAAACAATTACAGCGTTTTCTTGGGAAGAAAAGTGGACCAATTAGCAATTCCACATAAGTGATATATTGACAGAAACCAAAAGGGAGATAAGTCTGTCATTTACACTGCACTCAACTTGGTCCCGGCACCCAAACTATATATAGAACGGTGAAAAACGGCTTAGTTAGTTGAACGTGAATGAGGGCACCAAAACGATCGTATTTACCATAGCACAACAATTAAAAAATGGATGGAGAAATGACAGAAGGTAGTTGTCTACTGAGTGACGGCACTTTTCCATTGGTTTGTCGCGCCCAAGTGGTGGGGATCCGAGAATGCCTTATGACTCGCTCAACTGGCTTAGATCTAGTCATAAACAGCAGTCGAGATATCATGTCGATTGAAGATTTGCACATCACGGTTGAATTTCGTAGGTCGGTGTCCAAAAACTACTATTGACGAGTGGTTAGACATGTTATCAAAACGTGTTCTGCCTAAGTATGTTTCAATTGTCCGCTCTGTTGCTTTCCATTCGGTATGGTTCTTAAACATATTTTTGAAAGTGTAGCGGTCGTCCAAAACGCTATAGGTAAGTGCAGATGGCAATGTTTGCTCTCAAAACAAAGTGACCAACAAACTGTTCATATAGAACAGCTTTAACTGGAAACCTAATTTAATTGATCGACAAAATGATACCATCGATTAGCCATTTTACATATACGCGCCTCGGTTGATTCACACATAGCGAGAGCTACGGTCAATGGGACAAACGAATATACAAGTTCCATTGAATGGTTGCATCTGAACTCATTATTGATTGGATGCCCACGACATTATGATTGGACACTCGATTCGTTACACGTGTGTGTGCACACAAGTTTATAGTGAAGAGAAACTGAAACTTGAAACTGAACAGCCACGCAGACGAACTGAAACAAGCCGATCAATAGCACGGGTAGTGAGCAATGGATGCAAGTGCTGAGAATAAAACTGGCAACTCAAGTTAATCTATTGTAGGCATGCATAAATCTTTGTTCTCTGGGGCGATGCAATTAGATGAAGAGAGACATTCAACAGAGCACATGGCAATTCAAGTTAAAGGGTGCATTGAGAAACTGTACTTCATTGGCCTGCCAAGTAGAGGAGTTATCATTAGCCCGAACAAAATTCGATTTTGGGCCGTTGCCCAGGGCCAAAAAGCCCAGTAGACTGCAATACATAGAATATATGTGACACTGTATGTCAGACAAATGAAAACCAAGCATCAATGTTCTTTGATTATGCTCGACGGTCTTAGCGGCACATCTTTCCATTTCTATTTGAAATGTTCACATTATTCGGACGGCGCGTTTATAAACAAACGTACGAAAACAATCTGGAAGGCGTCTATTGCAACATAGAGTGGGCACCTCCTGAAAAAAATTGGATTGAAGACAAACACACACACAAAGCGACGTTGTCAATGGTAGAGGCCATGACAACAGCTTACGGACGCATCAAGAGATGTTTCTCAGTAGGACTTTCCATTTGTTACGGGGGAAAGAAACTGGTGGTTCCACTCTATCATCCGTCTCCTCCTTATGAATACTACTTGCGCAGAAAATAGCAATTCCCGTTCTTTGTAATCATTGTGATAAACGTTATAATGAAAAGTAGTGAAACAGATCTGAGGAGTTAAAACAGACCCAATTGCGAAAAATCTGAGCTTTGGCTAGATTCGAACCGGCAACAGAAAGGGTAAAACCATACGCGGCAAGTATCCTACCAAAGAAACCACGACATCACGTCGAGGGAGGGGGACAAGACTATGAAATGATGAGGGATACTGCCGAGCTAATGTACCGGCGCACCATACAGGTCGATTTATTGATATACACAGAATGAACGTACGGGCTAACTGAAATAACAAACTGCAGCGGTGAGAATTACTCATAACATACCGTTATAAAATCTACGTCCAGCAAACGTTCACACGATAATGATGGATCGAAAAATCCTCAACCCGATTGCTTAAGTTAAGCCCAACTTTGATAAACCGCTTCAGACAAGTGTTCCAGGTCGGTGCGTTCGAATTTTATACAAGAGTACATTTAACGGCGTTCGTGAGGAGGCGAGGTTGCATGTGTTTTAATGACCTGTACGATGTCAGAAAGGCAATATTACCGATGCCAAGCTGAATAGATTTCAATGGGTCCAAAATCTGTGAATCAAAAATTAACGCAGGCTGGGAGACATCGAGCACCAGCAAGGATGACAGAAACAGTCTCTAGCCGATCAGTCAATCGATCAAAACGGGAGAGAGAACATCAACAAAGCACACATTCCGACTAACTTGGATGAGAAGATGTAGTAAGCCAGTCCTTCTGGGGCAGTCCATTTGATAGGGAATTTAGCCCCGTTATGGGCAGTGTATGTGTCTTGCCGTTGCATGTAACGCGCGAGTCCAAAATCGGCTACTTTTATCAAGTTGCGATCACCAACCAGACAATTACGCGCAGCCAAGTCTCTGAAAACGACCAATGAAGATGCGAGTTAATGGTAGATCATTACAGACCGAAAGGGGCGGGGTGGAATAAAATAGCATACCTCATTTTGAATGGTTAATCAGACATCTAGCATTGTGACTAATCACGTCCATACTATTCATTCAGAACGCTTTGTAAACCTACTCTTGGAGTACATATATACATCTTAGTAAGATATCTTGCTTTCACTGATACTGTAGCACTCTATATCTTATGAGAACTGGATAGTACCAAGCTGCCCAAACCTAAATACGACCAGCCGCAAGGACGGGAGTTCGAACACGAGACCGTGCGACTGATGGCGAGGAGTTGTTGCCACCGGACTGCTCATAACTAGGAATCCACCCAGAAATATGCACAAGGAAACATGTACAGCTAGTGAATGCCTAAATTCCGACAACAGATCAAGTCAAGAAGAAACCTACGAAATTGTGAGGCGGGCATTACCACTGAGGCACAACCGTAGCGGTAAAAATGTCAGTACCAAACTTGACAAAATACCGAAAAACGTCAAGCAAAATCCAGACGATCAATTGTCGTAGTGTGCAAGTGTGTACAAACTAGTCCCTGTCTGCTTGCTGTTGTGTTAAAACGATAAAGGCATAGTGAGACAGCTCACAAAATAGGGAAGCAACTAGAAAGTAGTCTCGCAGAAAACATACTGCAAGCCTAGACCGAATAGAACTGTGTAAGAAATGGTTTGCACATATGATCCCAATAACTTTATGAGAGCATGATTAACGAGTGTTGAAACACTGCAGGAGAATAATGCAACCCGTGTAGAACGAACCGATGAAACAGCAAGGCGGTGAACAGCTTCTCAGGTACAAGGCAAATGAAAACAACCTTCTGATCTCGGTGAATACTGCTGTCACATGAAGTGACCGGATCGTTCAGTCTCCAACCGAGGAGACGCAGTGAGTCGACGGAAGCAAGCCTCAATGCGAGTTGTTATGTTAATATCCGATGGTCGCGATGCAACTTCCAGCCACCTTCCGGTTCCGCTAATAAGAATCGACGAGACAGGCGGTGGATTATCATACTTCCGAGCCAGCGAAATCGATGGTAAGAGATCCTTGAGGATCCGTTAGTTGACAATCGCATAGTTCACATGGTGATTCCACCCTAATCAACATGCTTAGAATGACCAGAGCTGTCTGTGAGTCCTCACAAATGAGAACGATGTCAAAAGCACATATCAAACTACGAAGTTAAACCACACTGAAATATACACCAACAAAGGTGATGAGAAAGAAGGTAGGGAGTCCAGAGAAAAATTAACGGGCGATTATACGACCATAAATATGAGCACAAGCACACCAATGGTTGTCTCACGTCGATGTGCACCAGCTAGCTCACCAAAATAAGGGACCAAGATGTTCGTGAGATGCCTCCTGTTTGGGCCAATTTTTCTATTGAGACAGACACACGATCTGCAGACAAACAGAATACACGACCCAGCTAACATAAGCTGTGTTGGTGCAATGGACTACTCATAGCGTCCATAATTAGGAAGATGTCGGAATACCTATATGGGGGATTAATTTCTTGATTCGCACAGGAGAGAAAATAACCAATTCGCCTTACGCATGAGCAACAGTGAGCGGATGTCTGGAACTGGAATAAATGATCAACCGAATGTTGACTATTGACTGAACCTTGCGATATTCGAATCGTTCTGTGTTATAACCACGTACTCGGCCGGCCAAAGTTTTTCCACGACTGGCTAGGTACAAAAGTCCACAGCTAGTGTTCAATACCCCTCGTTTCAAGTCAGCCACAATCTAGAAAGTTCCCAAGAAATCGTCTCTGATGAATTTAACGATATTATCGCCCATGTGAACGGCACACGCGATTGAGTCTTCGATTCCTCAGATGTACTTACCAACCGTTCTAACCACCATCAAATACAGTTCAAACCGTTGTTATATTCCCTTCCCGACCAGAGATATCGCATCTGATAGAATTAATTGTCTTTCTAACACCCATGTATTATTGTCAAAGCCTGTATGGCACTTTTACAAAGGACTCTTAGCGCCTCCTGTCTGGATAAAGCGAAAGAGCAATGTCTAAGCATTGTAGTTACAAAAGTACTGCGTTGTACAGCACGCTTGTGCTTCTCAACATCTACTCTGTTCACAGAAGAGGCATCTCACGAGTGTTCTTTAGTTGGGCTTCATTTTATTCAATGCCACGACGATCAATAGGAGTCGTACATAGTGTCGCTGGGTTTCTGCAAATGTGAGGCCATGTGATTCTTCGTGAGCGTTGCAGCCAGTGTTAATGAAATGAGATTCAATGAAGCAATTAGACGATATCTATCTGACTGGTCACCCACGTCAGAAGAAATGGATCTTTTGGCGGCGGAGATAGGCGGCTGATGAATCGTTTTGTTAGCAACCAATGGGTTCAATTGGGGAAGCTTTCTTTTCAGGAAACCATGTATTGTAACGGGAAGCACGAAAGGATCTGCTCCTATTCCAGGGCAAGCCGCCTTGAACCGACGTAATGGCTCATGGCGGTCCATTGGACTATCAAATCTGATCACCAGGAATTCCTTCGTGGTGGGCAGTCGCAATCTCACAATGTCTCTTCGAGCTGCACCCAACACCATTCGCGCCCTCCTCTTCACATACATCCGCAGATCAGTCGGCTTCAGGTGGTTGATCTTGATCCTGGTCACTTGAGTAATGTCCTCGGAATCCTCACAAAACGTCTCTGTTTTAAAACATCTACAGTCAGAGCACTTTCACCCTTGTGGTAGTCATGGCATAAGTTGTTGCATCCGAAAGGCAGCTTGGCAGTATGAGTATTTTGTTAGGAAAAATGAAGCAAGTTTAATACCCATGAATAAAAACACACATCTATATACAATGAGCACCTTGGTTCTTATGTAACTGATCATCGTTTGGTCAGATGTTTAGTTCGGTTCAAGACACTCGCTCACAGTTACCAATGTGCGGGACGAGTGGTGAGTTTATATCTCTTTCTTTTCCTCTCGTATAAATCAAGGAAGTGCTCTTCAGTATACACATGAAGATAATTTACTGCTCACTGATGTTATGGGTAATGAACTAAACCATGAGAAGGGAGATAGCATAACCAAGCACCAATTGAATTGCGAATCAACTGTGCTAATGACTACAACGAATTGCATCCCCAGCGGTAAACCAACCAGACGCTCTTCTGTTTAAAATAACCTAACACACATGTGAACGACAAAAAGCGCGGTTATTCCGTTCCGATCTGTTTTGACTCGCTTACCTGTTGGCCGCATGTGGTAAACACTTCATTGTGGCTGTTGTTTCCGTTAACACACACACAAGCACATAAACATTACGGAGTGATTCCATCCGTCAGGACATCCCATAGTCGAGCACAGAACAAAACAAATGCTACCTTGGGGACGAGACAACCAGATTGGGCACACTTTGATGGCCGTCACACAGTTGACCACGTTGGTAGGGTAGTGTCAAACAACAGCGAACATTGGTAACAGACTACGTCATGTTGCCAAATACATACGGAGTCACAACGAACCACAGTAGGTCTAATCTGTGCAAAACAGCTTGGTATGGTCGGACCACACAAACAGCTGCTTTTCAAAAAGCATACCAAATATCGCACAAGAAAACCAGTTCGATATGTTTACAAGTCAACGTACGTTTGTGTCATTTTGGATAGCTTTCAGCATACGAAGTCCCACCTTTGCATAAACATGTCAAAATACGAAACACGCCGGTTGCTGTAAATGTATTTTATGAGTAAGGCAGATATGAACTAGCAGTAATCACAAGACATGAAAACGGGTGCGATACAACCATGGGCTTAGTTGGCACTGCCGGCGCTTCAATGGCTCACGTTATTTCGTCCTGCAACTCTGTGAATGATCGACGCGAGTGAATTACTTTCACTGTGGTTCAGATTAGTGGAGTTCGTTAACTGACCTGTACATGAGGCTAGTGGCCGCCAGTTCATTATTGCGGATTCAAACGCGCCACGTGGAATGTGCCTCGAAGAGCAAGAAAATATAACTAAGTATGTATATCAGAATGAAGGAAAGAAACTGTGACAGGCGCGCGAACAGATATAAAAAGTTCTCCATATAATGTTAACGGAGCCCATTTCAAATTGCACAACTATGCGGTCAGAGAGGCGGTAGACTGAGTCAGAACAGGAAAACAACCACCCGTTTTTCCATCCTCGGATATCCCAAGCAATGCTCCTCAACTGGAAGTGGCATTGTACTGGCGAGTACAGCAGCCATTCAGTAATGTATCATGTTAAACTTACCCATAGCTGATGCGTTCAAACTTACCGGAACATGCATACAATATCGACTCAAGTGAGTAGAACATTACGTTACTCAGAAGTATTAGTGAAACAGCGTTCACTTCTGTGGTGATAACGAGTTCAATTTACAAGGTCACAGCAGTTAATCATTCAGATGGCATGATTCAAGAAGAGGAGCAGAAATATTTTATTTCTCGAAAATATTATGACGGTTTGTCGATGATTTGAAAAGGATTTTGTCCGTAAGTAACAAAGGTTAGTAAGACCAGAAAGAAGGTAGACACCAACTTCCCATGTTCACACACCCAATTCAAAACTTTTGCCTCATGCAGCTCCAATGTACAATGAAAACTATGTTCCCACAAACCAACAACGAGGTACATTTATCCTATCTATCCAAATAATGGATTTTAAACAAAAATGTCAAATGTTTGGACTCCCCACCAAGTTATTTTGGTGTGACCTCGATGAAGAACCCATGGGGGGAGGGGGAAGGAATTGTAGTCTTTAAAAGGAAGGACTGAAAAATGTACCTTTGCAGAAATGGCAAAATGAAGATGATGGAATATCATAGTCCTCAAAGAAATGTACGTAAAAGAAGGCACAATTAACTGTTAAGAGGCAAAAGACATACATATTGTAAAAGCCTTTGTGAATTTTCACTAAGAATACCTGCCGACTTTATTGAAGTTTGTTTGGCACGTTTCACAATCTATGTTTGGTGTAATATCCACTATTGAATTCGTCAAAGTATGTTTGGCTTGTCAGCAGGAAGTCGGTCTTGAAGCCGCTTTTTTTTGCATTGTGTGCAGTGAACAAATTCTGATGAATTATGCACCATGACTGTACCGAGAGAATGCATCTAGTTTTCTTTTTTTTTTTTTATAACTAACGTTATGTGCTTATTAAAACATTCTCGCTTGGTAGTGATTGACAAGCTCTCACCTTCATCTACGCCTAATTGTATATTTCCCTCTTATTGGCGGCTATTTCGTATGGTCATTTATTGGTTGCTACATACTGAATGAATTTTGCGCTGGGTAATTTGAGTAGTCGATCAATTTACACTCAAGGTGAAATGGCATTTCTGTGGCAACTTTTGTCAACAGTATCACAAAAATTCCAATCATTTTGATCAACCTTTCTGACATTTTTTCGGACGGTCTCATTAACTTGAGCATTTGAATCAACGTTATCGGAATTGTTTATTTTGTATCATTGAGTAGATTATTCTACATCGCCAGGAGTGAATGAACAGTGCTGCTTTCCAAGGTAGTCTCATCAATAGTTAGCACTTGCTTTTGCGTTTGATCATTTCTATGTGGTTCAATCTCGCCTAGATCATAAAGAAGCAACACAAGCAAAACTTTGTGTTTACGCGTTTGATATATGTCCGCAGAAAGTTAACTACCCAAGATGAAAACTGACCAAGAATTGTAAAAATAGTAAATCATCTAGTTATCTCGACTACGGTATAAAGCTGTCAGACAAGCGAACAGAGAAACAGTTAACATTCTGCACCACTCTGATAACAAAACAGGCTTCGATCACAAAGATTGCGGAGAATTAGAACTCAACAGATCAACGGGATGAAACTTATCTTCAACAGCGTAAGTCTAGGATGAGTTGCAAGCAATTATTTTCTCTACGTGAACAACAGTCGTCACAGCGGTATCAGTTACGTGGTCTGATTAACATTTGCCGACATTGCGATGTCATATTGCATGGGATAACGAATCATGTGAAGTTCTGCCTTGAGTTGATGAGAATACCCGATCGCGCCACATTACTGGGTTGAATTTTAATAGCCATAACCATCGGACATTAGGCTCCGAATGCCAGGTTCATGAAGTTGGTAAACCCAGTGTTCCGGTCAATAACTTAACCTACCATGTAACATGAGTAGCCGTTGAGACGAAAATTTAACGAATGATAGCCTGTGGGAGATCCCGACACATAGAGTACATAGTTGAAAGAAACAGGGGATTCTCGAAAGACAAATACTACTGATCGACAGCATGGACCATAATCCTGCAAAAGTGAAACCGTCGAAAAATCCACGGAAAATCCAGGGCGATCTGTCAGATCGAGTGTGACTTTTTTGGAAAAGCGCTAATCTTCAACTATACGCAGCTGTCAGTGAGACCACCAGTTTATAAGTCCCTTGGATTCCCCATTCCTGAAAATACGACCAAATGGTGAATAGTAGCCAAACTCGTTGCATCTTCTATGTCATACAGATATATATACATATATATGATGAAAATAACAAGAAACGGAACTGCCTCCCCGGACTCTGAAAAAGACAAGACCGCCAACCTGTGTATGAAATTGTTCGCCTCCAAATAGGACATCCCCGATGCGATTTGTACAGCCATGCAGAGTAAAACTGGTGGAGTTAGGTCACCGGGACTTTGTGCACGTAAATAGTTGAGCAAATTCCCGTTTGGCATGTACTCCGTGATCAGATAGAGCGGAGGTTCGCGAGTGCATACACCTAGCAAGAGACCACGGGAGACATGCAAGGGTGTAAACATTAGATAAGACAACGAGAGAAAAACAGATGTACCAGAAGTCGTACGCCAAGCCAAATACCAGGTTGACATCAAACATCACAATTCGGCAAGTAATGACGACGCAATAAAAACGTGAAGAATAGGATGAAGTCCATGAAATGCTTTGGTAAGACGACGTGTTTATTGATTGGTGAACCTGGAAAAGTTGACTACTTGACATTACACTGCCGGACGGTGGTATTCTTCGGTGGGCAGGTTCCGGTAAATGTTTCGTTATTCTGGAGATCAAATACCTATCAATTCTATCAATCAAACTTTATCAGCAGTAAGGCAGGCGGTCAACTTAAGCTTCTTTTTTTGGATGCACAATCACTCTCATTGAAATTCATTCAACAGCATGCTGACTACAAACAGATGAGTCTGTGTTCAACCGACCGTTGATTTAGTGTCATTAACTGAATGAGACGTTTAACACACGCAGATATCCCAACTAACTATGAGCGGGAAAACGCACATTAAAAATGGTTTGACGAATGGAAAGACAGACGTGACTTCTCGGTTATCTGACAACTGTGTCGGGTGAAAGATACACCAGGAGAAAAACACTTGTTTTGTTTGTGAAACAGATTAACAGTAATAAAAATGCACCCGCGCATATAGATTGGCACACACACTCCACTGTATAGGGAAGGTGTGCTTAGGGCATGTAGAGGCAAAGTAATCATATTACAGACCACAGTATGTCTATCGATGGACGCAGGAGATGTACAGATATAACCAAAGTGCACAAGCGCACGCAGTGGTAGAATCGTCCAATAGGACAAACTATTGCTTAAGAAATCGATAAACAACGAGACCAAACGCAGATACATCAGTGTTGTTAGAAACGTCAATCGCCTGTCAGTGACAAAAGCCTTAATTATGTGGATGAAGAAATCGAAAGGGTGACAGTCTGATGAAAACAACAAGATATTCACAAGCACACAATCATTTGCGTCACAAGCATCTTCGACAACAGTGCATACGCGATCCGTACAGATGTACTATTCGAACATGCAAAAACATAGCTGTAGTTTAAAGATTGGAAGGCAGACGAACAAAACTTGATTCGTAGCTCTCAACAATATAATCAGGTGGCTGGACCCCATATATATATAATGCACACATCACACGATCAGTCACATAAAAAGACATACGTGCCACAAGAAAAACGAGAGGAATTGCGTATTATGTGAGATCAAAAAGATAAAAAGTGTGCAGAGGAAAAAATAAGGTAAATCGGGAGCACATAGAGGTTTGCATGACGAGTGCCGTTCTTCGATATATCGGATAACCTCGAACAAAGGTACACGTTGTCCTTCGGATCCCAGTCACGAAGCCGGAAAGACTGTGACGAAAAGAACGTCAATGCTAGTGCTTTCGTGAACCATACACAGGTCATGTGCTGGTCACCAGGCGGTTGCCATTAGTGAACAGGACTGGTCGTGTTAAGAAATAGGTTATTATTCGTAAAATGTGTCCAAGCTAACGAAGTCTGTGAGACGGGATACTTATACAAAGTGGTCGACAAAGTTTGCCCGGGACGAAGACGATGAAAAGTTGTTTCCACTACAAGCATGTAACGATCCACGGACGACGATGCATGAAAACGAACAATCCGTGAGCGTCCTCCGTGTGGATGAGTTACGGTTCGCAATAACACACTGAGATTGATCGAACAGTGGCATTATCCGCTCGACCTTCCACATAAAACTTAAACCGATACAACATTATAAACAGCGTATACTGACGAACATCATCAGAGCTTGAGCTGTACGGATAGTGATCTTGACACATTTCAACGGCGCTGATGAAGCCACTAATGTAAATGAACCTCTTGTCTACGTCCAATGGTTCACCGTCAGGAATGAGAGCAGGTGCAGTCTTGTCAGTGTTACGATAACACAAAAATGACGTTAGGAGCTCCCTACAGATAAGAGCAATGTTATCTGCATATTCTAGGTGTTACAGTCCCTGGAAATACTTCCATATAAACATCTTCGCACTCTATCACACTACATTATAGGACTTTCTCTTATAAACAGAAAGCCGGGTTGCATGCGAGAGTAAAACGAGATCCAGAAAAGTAAGTTTCTTGTTTTGCTTCAGCAATTGTCCTTAGTATAAAAATAATGGCACAGCAACCTCAACGATCGTGATTAGCCGTCGTTTCTGTGTATGGAATGGTAAGCGTACAAGAATGAGGTCTAGAACAGCGACACTAGGCTTGGGATTATCGATTACTACCCAGCACCTGTTAGTAAATGCAATAGTGTCTTCTGTATATCGCTAAGTACATGCGTCCAAAAAGTAAGCGAAAACAGGCCAAGGGAGAAGTGTGCATTAGCATTTTGTGTTTCAACTACAGAGCACAAACCAAAAAAAAACCCACGGCAATCACACACATGTGTGCAGCGCAGCCGTGCAAAAATAAATGCCAGGGTGGAGTGCAGTCATTCCACTGCAGGATCATTGATCACGTTTCCAGGTGTTCGAATACTAAACAGATCTGCGAAGTTTCTATGTCCGATCGATTGAATACCACATGATAACATGATAATAGAGCAGAAGAGGAGCAATTTCGTGCACGACAAAGACGAGTACATCTGGCAGTTAATCTTCACTAGTTTCTGGAGCAACGTCATACACACCGCCAACCAACAATCCCATTTTATATGACCATAAAGGTGCCGACCGTAAAGTGACCGACTTGCATAGATAATGCCTTTTAAAAACAGTGAGTACACAACGAAAATGTGGATAGGTTAACTGCGATTCACCCTCATACTTCATTACACACTTAGACCTAAGGAGAATCGTCTAACAGATTCAGTATTAAGGAGAGCGTATACATCAAAGCCACAGTACTCAATTCTGCGTTTCCTCGGTCGTCGAGAGGAATTCGTGTCGTCGATTTGGTTCGTGTACTGAAGTCGTTCAGTATTACGGTTTGGCCAATTGATCAAGACGGTGTTCAGTTGGCCGATCAATCTGTTGGAATCTGCTACGTCACAGTCTCCGGCATTTCTGAGGTCCAACAATCGCAATTCGACAATGTCAATCAGAAGAACATCAACTGTCGTCCGAACCGCTGCAACTGATGACGAAATCAAGCAAGCAACTGTCGATGTTCATTCTTATTCTGGTTCTCATATTAGTAATAAGTCTGTTATCAGTAAGGCGCGCTCACAAAGGCGAATAATTCAGTTAAAAGAGAAGTACATTAATGAAGATTACAGTTAGAACTATTGGAAGTTAAACTGAGACACAGGCGGGAGCTGTTAAAGATTAGAAAGGAAGCAGAACTAGCCAGGTTAGAGGAGGGATACAGCGAGTTCGAGCAAGCTAGTGACTTGTCGATCGATAATGTGTTACGAGTAAGGAGTTATATCGATTATCGTCACGCACATGTCCGACAGAGTTTGACAATCGGGTTGGATGTACCTACTCCGCAAGATGCGAGAGCGACCGCTGTTAACTTCCTCCGAGGGGTGGACACATCCATTACCGAACAGATGCAGAGACCCTATAATACCGAGTTAGC
>LOND01028733.1:3872-18740 GCA_014220965.1 Paragonimus kellicotti | reverse complement strand
TAATTTATGTACCCGGTTGATTCACATTCAAGGTGAGATAGTACCTTTGTTGTAATTTTATTAAACAGTACCGTATAAATTCCAATACTTTCGACCGCCTTTTCTGACGTTTTGGACTTGGAAGATAGTCCCGTCAACCCGACCGTCTGAATAAGCGTTATTGGAATTGTCGAATACGCGTTACTGAGTGAATTACCCTAAATCGCCAGGAGCGATTTAACATGCTAATTGACTATACAGACTGTAAAGCCACATCTTTGACGCTTACTTGGACTTACACTCAAGTAAACCATGGGGAAATGTGCTTCAATTCCACAGCTCGTTGTTATAGTAGTTAACTTATGTTAGACAATCACTTTGTTACAAGTATTGGATATGGTGGACTGAACCGAAATAGGTGAGTTACAAGTTTTCCACCGTAAAATTAGGCACTCTCCAGTAACACTTCATTGATGCATATATATATATATATATATATATATATATATATATATACTTCTAAAAAAGCACACTGAGTAAGTTAATTCCAAACACGTTGCAACTGTTGGACTCTGGACAGTTCTCTTCTTGATAATGTTATCATTATAAAATGTAAAGCCAAACTATATCGCTTCATTTACCTTACTGACGGGGTGATTTCCTCCAGGCTAGAATCTTCTTTGTGGACTTCCGAGCCATCTTCTGAGAGTTCTAGTTACAAAATGAAAGTCAAAGAAAATTTCAGTTAGCTTAAACAATAGAAATTGTAGTTCTTTCAAGTGATCAGAAACGTTATGCGAACTGTGGAAACATTAAACGCATAGCGATCGATATCTACCACGCTCACAGCACACGTTTGCGTCGAAAATTAAACAAAACCTAGGAGAGTTGTTCGATAATTTAAAAACTGGCGGATGTTGTTCGATTTGTCTACCCACCGGGTATGATACATAATGGACTCTGCTCACTTTTACGATACGTTGCATCTTTTTAAATTGAACTGTACGAGCATAGTACGTCTACGGATATTAGTACGCTTCCCTGTCAAGAATGACCGTACTTTCTTTACACTGTTGGACAGCACCAATCACTGTTATTCTCCAGACAACTTTGTTACGATAGCTGTTTACCGTAAGATGATCCATCTTTGGGACACGGATGACTGTCTTCATCTTTAGCTCTCAGTTGTGTACGAGGTCGCTAGTGTAAGATTGCGGCACTTATGATCCTGTGTTCAAATAATCCATCCGTAAGCTAGATGAGGCCTTACATTTTCTATTCTAAATCGATCATACAACCTGACCAACTTCAGAAATCAGCAACAGTTTAGGATGTAATGAATATTATGATCAGAGTAACTGTCATAGACCACTGAACGTCTGAAATAGTGCTGTTCTGTATTAGATGTAAGAAGTTCATGTGCTTCGATGAAATTACCCCACTTAAGGGACTAGTAGTGGACAATGAACTGAATTGTAACACAGTTCTTTTGGTTTTGCTTCGTACATCAATTTACTAATCTCACGTTCTTGCAGTGGGCCGCGAAAAGCTAAATGAACTCATCCGCGATCAGTCAGTTCAAGACTGAAAAACTTGATCAGCAATTATTCCACTAAATCACATACGAAAACCTCGTTCTACTGAATTTTCATTTCCTCATCTTAAGCCGTTCAATCTGCAACAGGCTACAGTGTTGTATGTCCTGAATACTATCCGTATGACAGAACTCCCCGTGTGTAGGCTCTTTTTGCAGCAACATAACCTCATTATGATCATTAATGACTGTCATACGACCGATTTCGGAAAATGGTCGTACAGTTGTAATCAAAGAACCAGAGTGGCACAAGAGTAGTTCAAGTAACAAGCGAATGGTAAGGATAAGTTCGTATATGGGAAAGTGTAATAATGGAATTCGTGGGACTAATAGCGTGTAATGAACTAGCTCTGACCCAATGCTAATTTCGACACAGTAGAAGTAGAAAACCAAGCGCCGGGGGATAAAGGTATGACTGTTGTATTTCGGGTGAAAATTTCACAGAGGGAAGTATATAGAGAATGTGAGGTGGACAGGTGCCAGTAACCCCGTGTTCTGCCGGTGGTTGAGTCGCCTGTTTCGCAGTTGTCGAACCAATGGTGCGAAGATAAGTGAGACACTCGTGATTGGCTGTATTCCTGCCATTACAGCCGCTGGTTACATTGTGATGAGCAACCAGATTGCAGTCGCGATTATTCCACACTCGGTGGAATATCTCAACGCAGGCGGTAAGATATGTCCAAAAGCCCACAACGAGTGGATTGCGGACAACACGGGCGACCGGATGAGCCATCGCTCAACGAAATCGGACCAACGGACGAACAGTGGCAGACAGAAAACCTGTGATGGCGAGTGCCAGCCACACACAAATCTGGCAGAATTTCACATGACGTGTGGGTAGAAATCGCCGCTGCGTTGTGGACTGGAATTCCGGTTCATAAACGCGAGCACGCGCGTGGTATGGTAACGTGCGAGTTGGACAATAAAGATCGTGCTTTACTGAACGACCTTTTGCTACAACAATGCTATGACATGTTGCCATTTGCGACCTGCTTGCACGAAACCTACGTTCATCATGGAAAAGTCATTTTCCACTTGTTTGTTCTCTCGTTTTGTTATGTTGTGAGGATTACCTCGATAATTTAGTGCGCAAACTTGTCTGCCTACTCATAAGCAGTATGGTTTGGTGGTCCATCACCAAAGTACATTTCGGGTAACAGTCATTTCCGACACAACAGGGAGTGGAAAATATTGGTCGAAATACACTTTAGCTTCTCGTTGGTTAAACTCAAGTAGATAGACGCTTAGTTTTTGCACACAGATGACTGGCTTACCGAGCGTGACACAATGCCTATCAAATAACTTCAGGGCGACAGGTTCGTGACGACGCACGCAAAACAGCAGTTATCGAACGGACCCACTGAGCGAGACTTGATGACTGAAGAAGAGTGTTTGTACCATCCGGTGGTAACCCGTCTGGTCACTCAGCCCAGGAGATCATCGACGCGTGAGCCGTTTGTTTCAGTGGTTACGAATGTAGTGGTTTACAGGTGTCACAACCTAGGTGAATCACACGAACACCATTCAAGTAACCTCCTGGTTTGGCAAATAATTGTGTGGAATGTCAGTGTGACACTTAATCACAGTTCGCTTGTTCGATTCCTCAATAATCCTGTTGAATAACTGCTTGCAAATGCTACTTCCTTGCTTTTGATGGGTGTGTCGGTTTGCATATCATCCACAAGTGACTGACCGATTTCAATTTCTGAAGGCTAGAAATGCATCAATTAATGGAACGTTCCATTGGTTTTTGAGAGCGTGTTACCTCAGACCAGAGAGGAGAGTCATCATGTAGGCCAATCTACATTTAAAAGAAGCTGCTGAGAAACTGGTTAGCATAACGTGACATTGACAAACCCTAAATGAAGTCTGAACCAGCACCCTGTTCCGACGGAGAGAGCAAAAATTCGTTTGACGAGCAATGCCTGGAGTTGTGTTAGAAACACGTGCTACTAAATGTTTATACAGTTACAGTGGAAGGGTAATTTGTCATCATCTCTGTTGCATTATGAGCTTCTCTATACTTTAGTTTCACTTGCTTCTCCGGGGAGAAATTTCTTGTGATGCAAATATTTCTCATTTGCCCTGATTATTGATTTGTTGAACTATTTTATGATTGTTCGTTGGCATCATGCTGATTCGCTGAATACCGTTGTGATTGTCCGATCGCAATTTGCCGACCTGTACCCTACGAATGTTTACGTGTTAGTAGTAAGCTGTCCTACATTTTCCCTCATACTTTATAGTCTTACATCATCTATATTTCTTGTGTTCAGTACCGATACGATGACCTCTTCAATTTCCTTTGTGTTGAACAACTGACGTTCCATTGCTTATAGCTTTCTGTTCATTGCTGTTTTATTGCACTAATGTCATTTGTATTTTGACTAGAAAAATGACTATTTTTGGACGATGGAGTGATAGTCTTTTCAGTCCCTGAAGCCATTTCCCGTCTCCTACTTACCAATCAAACTGTTCAGTTGCTAACGCGCCTCGACTTTGTTTCTTTTTGGTGCAACGGCTGAATTGCATACTTCAAACAAAACCGGTGTACTTTCTCGCATACTCTCATGCGCGTGGTTCACCAGTAGACCCCGGAGTTTCTGTGCAAAATTATGTGTAACAGACGCACGTGTAATGAATCCATCATAGCGACTGTAGATTCAAAAGATGTACATTGACCGACAAAATCGTAGACGGGAGGTGTGATTTGAACAACGAGCGCTTCCAGGTCGTCCGGATTCAATGATCTAGAAGACTCAACAAAGTTACTAAAGGCTCATTTCCAGTGGATTCATTGTTTAGAAAGCACTAGGAAAACGGCACCCGCTTAGAAACATTGCGGACGCGAAAACCGTTCGACGATAACCTAAGTTATAGGAAGTAACTAGTCATGAGTTTGACAGTCGAACTCGTCACGAAATGCCTGAAATGAAGGTATGAACTATTTACAAGGAGGTTTATGGTACAAAACCGAGGAGACCGTAAGCATATGAAGGTGCAGCAGCCAAGAGGCAATTAGGACGATTACTTTGAATGAGTATGAAGCATCTAACACGCGATTTTCTCTCCAGCTCGCAAAATTCCTAAAAAGTAAAGCGAGAAACACAAGCAACCACTTCAGGTTTCTGTGATAAAAACTACCAAATACGGTCTGCCCTGCGATAATCACACAAGGAGCCTTGCTTCAGCCAACTGGAATAAATTGATATTTTGTAACCTATGTTCCCCATTCGAAATGATATGTCTATGGCCAACCACGAGTTGGCGCCTTAGTCATCTCAGCACACAAGTTTCATGATTAGCCTCCGAGCGTTGAATAATGTACGCATGTCACTGCCGCCTATGTCCCATGCTTGTGCTAAGGGTCAAGCTCCGTTCGAATTGGTCGCGCCTTTGTCAACCAACGTTACCGCTCGTAAGTGTCAGGAAATACTTTTCACACCCCCTGCTCCACACGCTCTCTCTTCCACTGTTACTACCTACGACGGTCAATGTTGGCTGCTTCCGGATAGGAATACAATATTGGCTTCACGTTATACGAACCCATCTACAACCTCCGGAGCCCTATTGGTGTGATGTTACCGAACGTGAATGGGCCCAATGGAAAACCACATTTACAGACAACTTGGATTTGTTACTGACTGGTACTACCTGTAATGAGGGGCAGATGTTAAAGCTGGAAATCATCAACGTTCAATGTTTCATTCTCACACCATCCACAGCCTCCCCAATGTGTTACCGTTATAGCAGTAGCCCACATAAACCAGACTGTCAAATATGTCTGTCTCATAAACCTGTTTGTTGAAGCTGAGGTAAACGAAGACGTTTTACTCCATGTTGTAAATCTTGCCAAGTAGCGCAATTGATTCATGACCCTGGTGACGCCGTGCAATCGCTATTGACGGAACACATCCGGTCAGTAAATAGTTCTACTCCCACTGTGAAACCATAGCATGCTTTTCCAGAGTCAATGCTCCCTTCACCGGACATTCGAAAGGCGGCCATTTACGAACACTGGCAAATGCCTATTGATAAGGAGTTGGATTCCGCTTCTCCGATATCGATCAGTCCTTCAGGTTTCGGTGATAGGAATTTAAGTGATTTGACATAGTATCTCTCAGTCTAAATGTTTAATAATTACTCCGATGCATGTGTTCACATTCGAGGCTCCGTTGTGGTTGATATGTATCTCGAATCAACATCGACTATTATTGCTATTCGATCAACTGACCTATACTAGGTCGGCATGCAATGATGGCTTTCGACGTTACACTCTGATTGACCGCATGAGTATTATGACAATAGACAAATCGACCCTGAGAAATACATATTCCACCTTATTCAAATAATCTGTTGACTGAATACCGTTTGCTGTCCGCTGTAAACGCTCCAAGAAAAGAGCACAACCCTCCTTTATAATATGCGCCAGCGTAATTCCTCTGGCCTGCTGTCCCAGAAGGTATGGGTTCGAACGACCTGATAAAGCACATTATTGGTTAGGATGGGTCGCTGTGCGAAAAATGGACGGCGTGGTGTAAATATGCAACGACTTGAAGGCACTGAGTACCCAGATGCTCGTGAATAAATCCATAATTCCATCGAAGGATGAGCTATTGATCAGGTTGGCTGGCGTTCGTTTCTTCTCATAGTTGGATTTGAGGACAGTCTTCTTCCACATGTCGTTAATGCCAGGATCCAGACCTCTTAGAGCCTTTTTAACATCCGAGGGACCCTTTCAGTATAAAGTTTTGTCGATGGGTCTTAGTTCGAAACCGGCTGCTTGGCAAAAGTTTCTGAACGACTTACTAGCTAGTCTTCCCGAATAAGTGCCCGGGGCAATATCTGTACATTTGGCTTCACCAGCGAAGAGCAAGACTCTCGCTTAAACGCGGTGTTATGACGGCTGAGAAAACTTTATCTTCGACCAAACCTCGCAAACTGAAAATTTTACACGCCTAAAGTCGTATCTTTGGGACACACCAACCAAACGTTGAAAACACTCGCGCTATTACGGAGGCTTCTGTTCCAAAGAATACACCGGAAATTAAGCACTCCTCAAGCATGTGTTCATTTAGTCTACGCTGTCTACCAGAATTTATCAATTTAGTGGAACCACTACGTGCTTTGACGAGACTGAAAATCTTTTCCGAATGGAAATCAGCACAACAGTAAGTGTTCGATAAAATAAAAAAGCGCATGATATCTACTTCCTTGTGGTAATTTTCGATCAGTGATACCCTACGTTTGTTTCTATGAGCACTCCAAATATTAGCTTGAGAGCGATCCTATCTCTGATGCAAAATGGTGAGGAAGAGATGATCACATGTGCATTCCGGAAGCTACAGAAGTGTAAAACTCGGCTACCGGAAAAGAAACAGTTGCCTGTGTTTAGGCCTGTGAAAAAGGGCACCTTTTGTTATTCGGACGTCAATCCATACCTCGTGTAGATCACGCTGCACTCACAACCCCACCACATAGAGAAAGGAATAGACTGAGAACGGACAGCTGGTACTCGAGGCTATTAAATTACGACTTTCAAGTTAAGTTTCGTTCAGACTGCGGTACTCAAGCCACTGGCGGATCATCACGACTTTCATTGGTTGTACCTGACCAAAAGGGGAAAGAGCAGACGTTTATGATTGCCATATTCAATTCTTATGAATTACCAGTCATCAACAGAGAGGAACTCCAATCAGTGAATAAGGGCAATAGGAACTTAAACGAAACCAGTCAATATATCATACAGGGATGGCTTGCCAATAACAAATTTATCGCTGAGATAGAGTCATTTTACGTTTTACGAGATGAACTGGCGGTTGTAAATGGATGTCTCATGCGACAGCCTATGATTGTAGCGTCACTTGAACTCATTCCTAAGACCATCGCATTTACACACCAGGGTGGGAGGGAGGAACTGTTTCTTTCAGCCACACATACTGGAGATGATAGAGGAATCGGTGTGTAATTGCATCACCCGCCAAAACGCCGACAAAAAGTGCGAGTCAGTTGACGCACCAGTAAAACCTATCGTTGACCCAATGAAACCTTGGTCCAAGATTGCCAGTGAAATCGTGTACCCATTCAGTTCTGCTCCACAGCACCATAACAATCGTTTGATCATACTGTGTTTTTATAGCAAATAGCCCAGAGTCCGGTTTCGTGGTGAGATGTCCACTGCCTGCGTTATCTGAAGTTTGAGACACTTGTTTGTCTACCAGGGGTTCCCAAAAGAGGTCGTGAAGGTTAATGAATTACAATTTATTAGCCACGAATCTGTCCCCTTTCTACACTTTTACTTTAAGAATGCCTGAACGGTACTGTATAATCCAGCTGCAAATGGGATGGTGGAACGTTTGAACCGTTCATTGAAAGAGAGCATACAAACAGCGCGGCTTTCCGGTATGCCCTGGGAAGATGCAGTGATCGAAGCCCTATTGACTTACAGAACTTCACATCATAGAACGACTTACTAAACGCCAGGAGGCCTAATGTTTGGCCAGCTATTACGAACGAAGTTGAATGCAACACACTCAATCCCTGAAATTGAGTGTCCTGGTTAGTTGGAACGTCATCGTGCCTATCAGTCAACATACAGGCAACTAGTGTCAGCGATACACCTTCGAACATTCGTCCGCTCGAAAGGGCGACAAACGAACAAGGGTCAGTCGACATTGTCGAGACCGACTGAAGTTGTTCGGGCCTGTGGACCGTGAACGTACGGGTTTACAATCCGGCCTCAAGGTCAACGCCAGACAGCTCTACACATCACTGATGCAAACAGAAGCACACGCACACCCGTTCTATCGTGTATGACCCCCGACATACTAACACAACAACGTCGATCAGTCCATTAAAGGCGACAGACCATCCACTACGGTTATGATCAACCCTCGAGCTAAGACGGCGATGATTTTGCATGCACGTCATGACGCATTCAAAATACATAGGCTGAACATCATTTGCGATCAGTCGTAGCCATCGCGTTTTCATAGATCTTCCCGATAGTCGAAATCAAGCTAAAATGCTGTGCTCTTGTTAGTGCTCGTCAGTGATGGCAAGGATACGCACTACTGACGAACCCTAACAACAGCGAAACTCGGGTGTAGTGCTACTCTTTGGAATGAGCTGACTGGAAATTATATGAGAAAGATGGGATGTTCAGCTTGCGTAATAATAGTGTTTTTGCATCCCAAGAGTCACACTGTTATTGCCCATATGGTTTAATGCCGCTTGAATCTGGATAGGAAAACAACAGGTATCTCTCCCCAGTATGCCCAGCCGCTTAATCCTACGCTTAGAGTGACAAACAGTATGTTGTTCGTGATCGAACTTGACACCCACAAGGAAATAAATGAGACCTAACAATCTCGGCTGACTGTTGACGGGAAGTATATTTAGACACTCTACTACACATCGACGTCTGAAATTTCCAGCGCGGTAACATATTCCGATTCATTCTGAGACCTGTAGATAACAGGCTAACCACCTATGAGTCAATGATTGCATTCTGTCGACGTTCACAACGGTTATTATTGCAAATAAAGTAATTCACCTTGAAAGAGATGACTTGTCACACAATAACCACCTATAAGACGTCACTGAGAAGTTCTGATTTAGAGGTTATCGATGCACATTACGGACTAAGAAGAATAGTGTGCTCTTTATTAGCAACCGCACTTTAATTGCAACGACCACCGGATTCGTGAATGAATGTCCTAAGTGATCGCCCTTATAAAAATGACGTCTTTTGTTTCTTGGATGGTTGACTCATATTGTAGGTACATGTTTAATAGCACAGAAGCGGTAGGCCACATATGCAGAGCACGGAGATCAGATGGAAATTGTTTAGAAAGCTGTGGGTACTTTCCAAAATACAAAAGTGGGACAGTCGAATGATTGCAAGAGGATTGTCATTTCGATAAACAAAGGTTAACAATGTTCAACATATTATTTAGTGGCTAGGGCAGACGAGTTTCGACAATAACCAACGGTAGACGATTAGAGCCAGAAGTCACCCCTTACCGACTCTTAACGATTAACACGCCACGTGAAATAATTACACTTTCCGGGTCCAAGACGAGCTCTTTGCAAAGACTTCACTAACTTCATGACCTAATGACAGATGAGCAACGCGTTATTGTCCACCCATAAAAACGTATGTCCGTCTGCAAGAGAGATGTGGATTCCCTTCTCCACACTGAATGACCCGACTGTTGATTTTAGTCGGCAATGCGGATTGTGAGCCGTATAAACCGTCGTTGCTTACATTTGTGGATTAATGATGGGATTCCTCGCAATAATCTTCTGTACAGTTTTCAACCGTTTGATCGTATAGTAGAGGGTGCAGAGTTTACACAACGTGTAAAACAAGGTGGGAACAGTCAGAATGAACTGTTTGTTTCCATTTTTAATTGTCTTACTGGTGTACTGTTTTGCAGCTATTTTTTGAAGAACAGTCGGAATAGTTATACCATTGGAAAAACCAAGTTGTTATTTTCAAATACTTTTTAACCACTCACATTATTCTGCAGTGTTAGACTTGTCACTCTATGTTATTCAAAGCATAATTCCTTCTGCAATGGAAACACTGCGGGCGAACATTCTGCTGTTTATAACAAATACTAACTATCAGTGTCAGCACTTATTTAAGGTGACAATGCAATAAGTGGACCCTCTGTGTAACTTAAAGGGTACTGCCGAAGCCAGGAAAGGAATATTGGTGTGCAGTATAGGTTCTGGTTAATAGGAACTGTGTATCACACGAGATTTATCAAAGTTGTCACGTTCCCAAAGACTGTTCAGTTCAGATCTTGATTTCACTCTTGCTAGAGCTCGTCAGTAGTGCATATCCTTGCCACGGCCGGGACTAGAACTCCGGCCACACTTTCATGAGCAACTATGTTGACCACTGCGCCAATAATCCTCACATTAGACATTATTGAATTATCATATTACAAACGTTCATACTCTGATAGCTCGGTCGGCTTGGGGGGAGACACTGCCTACCTTGTTAAATCCAATTGAGGGGGATTTCCAATTGTTGATCATTAGCCACCATGAACTTTTTGTTGTTAATCATAACCACTTAATAATCTGAGTGCCATACTGCTTTATCAGAAAGACATTCGATATATGCTCAAGTAGTATGCCTACAGTAAACACGTCCGGTTTCCGTATTCCAGTCGCCTCGTGATTCAAACATTCAGTTTAGTTGGCAGTTCAATTATGGCAAAGTAACTTTTAGGAAACTATGAAGCATGCTAAAGAAACTCAACAATTTCATCAAACAGATATCCGTTAGTTTAGTGCAGTTTTTAACTGATCCAAGAGCTCACTATCGCAGTCTTGGAAACACTTTCTCAAACGATCATTGTTTGACGTAGTGTCACTTGGCGGCATACATATATTTTCAGCACATTAACGGCTGTTTTAACGCCAAACGTGGGCTTGTTGTAGAAGCATCTTTTTGCTCATATGGTTTTTTACTCAGCCCCAGTTCTGTACATCATCAATGACAATGTTAATCTGGTTTTTACACTTGCATGGTGTATCAGTAACAGCTATTCGTCAGACTCCTTCCATAGAGGTAAGACCTCATCCCGAGCA
Source organism: Paragonimus kellicotti (assembly GCA_014220965.1). Lineage (NCBI taxonomy): Eukaryota > Metazoa > Platyhelminthes > Trematoda > Plagiorchiida > Troglotrematidae > Paragonimus > Paragonimus kellicotti. The sequence continues at coordinate 7,558 of LOND01028733.1, read as the reverse complement.
AAATCTACCCGGTTCAGATTTTTCGAGACATCCAAACGGCTAAGGTATTCAATGTCCGTACTTGTTGTATCATGTTGAACAAGGGACGATGAAGGCATCGGACTTTTGATGCTGGTGGTACTGAAACCATAGCCTCGACTTAAATGATCACGTACAGTGAAAGGAGATTGAGGTCTGTAAACCGTCCTGCATTTGGTTGTAAGTACTTCAGAAACTCATTCACAGTAGAGACAATTTAACCTCATCTGTTTTCTCACCTAGCCAGGTGAGCAGTCAGATGAACTTGGGATTGTTTTCGACATATATCCTGTTATGCATACTGGCGCTGATCGATGCTGATGTAATGCACCTGTGTGATAGGCTGCCACACAACCACAACTACAGTGCGACTCGAAAAACTGCATACGCACATGCACATATTGGCTAAGGACCTAGGGTAAATGCACGTTTGCACACCGCAGGCATATGCGGCTATTACATAGTGATCCGGACTTCGAACAGACTCGACTCACAATTTCGCCCACACTACATCGACTTAACCGAGCGGCCGTCGATTACTTTGCATCGCTAGTTACCCATGACTTGGATAAAACTTCACGTGTTTTACTTCACAGCTGCCTGGACCCATTTGGCTAGTACAACCATCTGCTGATCAATCGGTCGGTCACCTGTACATAAGAAATCGTTAATCGAGTCGCCATCGCATCGATATGTAGATGACTTTTTGCGTAATGGACAAAACGAAAGATTTGCAGGAACATTTGACCGTTTTCAACCAAGGCACATAAGAACATCGTGTTCACTTTGGAACAGAAACTAATGACCGAATGCCATTTTTGGACGTAGCACTAACACGCAGATCAGACGGGTCGTCACATCGAAGCGAACATAGAAAGAAAACCTGGTAACCTCCGACTAACTGTTGCGATCGGCAGTACCTATTGTGCTGCAAGTCAGATCATAACGTTCAACTTAAAACGGTCGGTGCTACTTAATCTGAAAAATAATATCCTTAACAATACTGTTTCATTTCTGATCTATTCATTCGAATGTGGTTCAACATGTGTTGGTTGCTTCACTAGACGTTTGTCGGGAAGAATTCATGAACAATGTCCGGCGTGGCTTCGCTCCGGAATAACAAAGAACATTAACTCATCCATTCTGGCCCACCTGGTTGACTGTGACCGACACACAGACACGGAGAGGGCGTTTCGCATCGTCTACCGTGCCCCGGCCACCGCGTCACGAAAGATCAAGTGGCGCATCCTGTCTATAGCCGAGGCGGTCGCAATCCGATTATGTCAACCGGATTTGTGTTCAAAAACAGTTCGTTCACACCCTTGGATTACCACGGCCACGGACATACACTCAACCACACGACAATTTAATCCCGTCCTCAATTCACCTTAATTAACAGTGAATTTCTGGAACCTCCGTCCTTTGTGAGACATAACCACAACGAAGTCGTGTTTGTGTTTTACCCAATCGCCTTACCCTCGTACTAATTTTGATCAACAACTTCCCTTACTGTTACTTGATTTGATCCCATTCATTCAACTTTGGGAACAGTATGTTGAAAAAAACGCCACAACAAAGATTGGGTATATTTGTATTGACTGAATCTCACCCACAGTCGATCTCAACCGTTAAATTTTCAAAACTTTTCCACCTTTATAGGAAACTGAGCAATATGCTCAAAACGGAAGACACTGAGGATGTTAATAACCTGTACTATATTGTTAGTCAAGAAGCCCAAGTGAAACCTTGATTGTATGCTGATTTCGCAAGATCCCATATAATTGTAATCCATGAGGCTGTAACATTTTGCATAAGTCACAGATAATCAGTCTGGGACTCGCAATCGTTATACTGGCAGGTGCTAATCAAGCTCAGATCAAAATATAACAATCTACATTTTCGGTAACAAACAAAATCAGCATCATTATTCCGTTTGGATCGGCAGCTGTCCAATTTGCATTCATGTGAAAAGCTGAGAGTTATTGATGGACTACTCAGTACATTTTTCCAAGAAGCTTGTAATGTCATCCATAGGTCTAATGAGGCAGAACATACTAGTAATATTCGGGTTGTAGTACAGAGGACATACCAAGCTGACTCGTGTTTTAAAGTTACATCTCATGAAACAAATGATTGTTCCCAGTGAAGCCGATGACGATTAGAGCATCCCTACTACTTGCGACAAAGAGAAAATGTCTTAGTGGCAATTGTTTTCACTATAACCTAATCAAAATTTAATTAACGTTTTGAACTCTTTGTAGAAGTTATTCAACGGTTTCACTGATCGGAAGAAACTAATCATACACCAGTCAAATTCCAATAGCCAGTGGAAAAAGAATAACTGGTGCTGAAGATTCCAGTGGATGTACAATACTTCATGATTTCTTCATGTGCAGGTGATATGGTAAACGGAACCGTAGTGGCAAAAGAAGAGATTTTCATAGTACATGTCAGTGGGGTTTTAACACCAGTCAAATGTAACTACTCAGTGACAGAAATGAATGTTTGGCGATCTTTTTTGGCCCTGATAAGTTGGAACCATATTTGCCTGGTCTACTGTTCAATTTGCAGGCCAACCAATGGGGTGGATTAATTCGGCGAAAGACCCTCTAGAAATGCTTGCTCGTTGGACCTTGCTGCAACGGGAATATGATTGTGTAATTCATCAACAGCCTGACAACAAGAGCTACGTTGTTGATTTACCCACCTGAAAGTGGTAAATGGGTGGGTACCCTTACGGAGCTCTGACAGTTAATGTTATTAAATCGGAACTCAATCTCAGAAGGTCAGAAGCAGCGCAGAGGACAGGTTTGATGAGCCGAGAAGTGACTGATAAGCATACACTCAACAGACGATGGCAGGAGATCAACTTCCACAGCAAGATGGAAATGTGGAAGTGAAAGTGGTTGGACTATGTTGATAGGAACTGCGATTGAACAGTGCTGAATTTCTTATGTTTGTCGATTATACCGGGTGAATTGGGTGACATGACAGCATTGAGGGAATACCATTTACTGGTTTATGCGGAATGTTACCAAAGTTATGAATTTTAATGAAGAGCTTTTTGGCCAGTAGTGAGTGGTAATGTTATCAGCTATGCACTGACATGCTGAGAGTATCGGCTGTTGAAGGAAAATAACCGCTCAAGACACCAGTATATCCACATGAACTCAGTTGGTGAAACAATACGAATGTAATCACCAAATGTGATGGGCCTCTTTTGATTCACAACCTGCAATAATTAGCAAATCGTCATTCTGTGGACTGAAGCAGCAGTCATAGTGGAACATCGTGTAAGTGCTGCTTGTAGGACCATAGTTGAGCATACCGTCGTAAATTACGGAATCCTATAAAATATATTCATCCATCAGATTTGTAGTTATTTGAAGCAGATAATGATCAAGAAACTTTGGTCAGTACCGTATCATTCTCAGCTTAGTGGCTTGACTGAGAGGAATATTCTCTCCAAAAAAGAAGGCTTGGTGACAACAATAAGGAGTTGGTGAAACATGTCAATAGTTTACTCCTTATAACAAAAATACAACGAATAACTTGTCCTTCGAGACAGTTGAAGTCAACGGAGGAATGTGCATAAACAGGCGTGGGCATAGACGGTGCGTAATCGAAACTTCGCCAACACACAGGGAACATCCAATGAGTTGCCAATT
>LOND01028732.1:72215-98032 GCA_014220965.1 Paragonimus kellicotti | reverse complement strand
AACCAGTTCGCTCAACGGCTAATAGCCGCAGGAACTTCCAGAAAATGGGTGTTGGGAAACTACATGGCTACTTGGAAGCGCAGTCCTGGATGAACTACACCACCTTCACTATGTAGATTATCTCTGAGAAGCTTACTGCCATCCTTTCAGCAGCCGTTGGTGAATCGACACCATTATCAGGCCCCAAACGGAACAAGCCTTCAAGTCAACTACGCTCTAGTACACTCAAACTCATTCTGAAGAAGCGGTATGCTTGGACGTGCTATCGATTATCAGGATCTGAAGTTGACCAAAAATATACGCTGCTTTAAGGAATCGGTGTACATCGCTAATTCGACATGACCGTCTTCATTATCAACAACGTCTTACAGAACGCTTTATCGCTGACCCAAATAGCCTCTTCCGATTTGTGGCATCAACTCGCAAGGCAAAAGCTGGAGTTCCCATGACACTTAGGCTCATCATGCCTGATTGGCTGTGATAAGGAGGCCGCTGATGCCCTTGCTGAGCCTTACAGCAGTGTTTTTGTGCAGTCTTATGCTGTTTTGACCGGCAAGCAGGAAAGCTGCAAGCTGAGAAAATCGCACATTGAAGTGGTTGTGTGCGTGAACCAAGAACCAACCAACGGCGTGCTAGTTGAAGTTGATATTCGAAGTATAAATCGTGACGATCATAAAAAATCTGAATTAAAATGAATGTCACTCTGTTCAAAAAAGACAAAAAATACAAAAAAAACACTGTTGCAAATGGTGCAAACATTAGTGATCGACTATTGAAGTGAATAGGAACGAATTGGAACATAGACTGAACAAGTGAACTTGGTTGAATTGCGTCTATGCGGTTTATGGTTGCAAACGATGCAAACACTAGTGATCGACACCACCTGAAAGGTCTTAGGGACCAAACGACTACTCAATGCTGACGTAATCTGCACGATTATTGATGTGCGGGTATGAGCGGCAGGTAGAGACGAGCAGTGCCTGACGGTCGTTGATGATGTGGTCAAAGATGGCTGTGGTGCGTCCAATGGCCTGTGAGGTCTTTATCCGGACGTTCAAATCGTGTAGCTTCATGGAGCAATGGGTGGCTTCTACGAAGGTGTCCCGCCTGAGTAATGTGGGAACCTTCAGACCGCGGCAATCAGTCCAATTTTCCATCTTCTAATGAGCCTGGTCATCAGGTACTCATTGTAGAAGGAAGCATCCGTGGTTCGCATAATAGCCAATGCTGCAGCGTACCTCCAGCGGTTACGTGTCAGCATGGCAATCAGGAACCACTTGTTGAGAGTCCAGTTTGAGGTTCGATCGCGCACGTTCCGCAAAATGTGCACTCGGCACAGCAGTTGATGGACGTGCGGCAGCTCTTGTGTAATTGCTGCTTGTATGGCCGCACTGTCGTCCATGATCATTGTCCTGGTCTCCACTGGTCCCACGAAGATGATGAACTGGCGGAGAAACGCGGCAATGGCTACTGTCGTTTCGTTTGCAAGCCAACCAAAGCAGACTGGTAAGCCCACTCCACTGGCATCTACAACAACTAAAACAAACAAACTGTATCTTTCCTTACAACTCTTATAAGTGGCATCTATGCCGATGACCTCGGGATAGCGCCGACAAAACTCTCTGTTCATTACTCATGAACATAAAATGCGTTAAACGGTTTTCACCATCTACGTTAATTTAACACTCACCAGCTGTGTTCAGTTGGAGCGTGCAAACGACCTAGGTAGCCAGCAATGTTCCTCTTTGTGAACAGGCGTGCTCAAAGGTTGCACACTTCCTTCGTCAGTTTTCTTGGCAAAATGCTGGCGGATGTACTGAGTAATGCTGAAAGATATGGTGCCGTTGAGTAGCCGAAGCCGAACTTCCTCAGTTGCTTCCGGGGTGAGGCGACGCCTTGTATTCTTCAGCAACCACCCAGCACAAGTGATTGTGCAGCATCAAGTTTACGATCATAATTCTTTCGTTGATGTTTCGGTTGACGCCGAAATGAGCAGAGTATCTAGTTTGACCGCTTGCTCCCTCTTGAATGCCGGAGAATGAGCGCATAGCATGTACTTTACGCATGCATGCGTAAACGCGTCTCCTGTGATCACCGAACGCAGGTTCAGTTGATCGGATGCAGTATGCAGACCCGGATCGAACTTTGTAACGGTTAACATCCGCTCTCACTGCATCCAAATTAAGGAACCCTCATGGAGACACGACATTACCAAAACGCCCTTGAAACAAAACTGATAAGTCTAGTATTCGTGCTCATGATTTCGGTTCGAGGGAAAGCGTCCTTCCGATGTGTAATGCGACCGCGAGCCAATGACTACCAGCGGATTGCGGACACACATTACTGGCCCACGGGGTACAATGAGTTGACGGGATAGGGTAGAGAGGAAACCATGTTACAGGAAGGGGGTATACCACAAGGGAAGCTATCCATGTATCTGTAGGCTGCAGCGTCTACCCATGGGTCCATATAACCATATATGTGCATATGGATATAGATATTCGCACATACTTATTATAGAAATCGACGCATTTATATTTATCTTTCTACGTAAATACATATGCACTTCTATATGGACACATTTATATTTATACGCTGTTGATGCGTATGCCTATTATTGTGTTAATTAATTTGACAACGGGTTTGTCTGTCAGCTAGTCAGAAAAGTTGGCTGTTCAGATTATTTCTCGGGTATGAAAAAAACCCGCACCCACAGCAACAGAAATTAAGAGGGGTCGGAAAGTGGGCACGGAGTTGTAGAGTGCGGATAGGCTGGTGTGGACGCGGTGGCTGCTTTCAGCGATTTGTTCACGGGTTCGAGGTTGGAGACCCAATTCACCCGGATCCAGTCAGTTTGTCCGTTTCGATATCAGCGGTTTTCTGTTGACCTGAAAGGCAGTCATTGAAAACTGGGTGTAGCACCGCTCTTGGGTGTACGTGGCTAATGCGTGATATAAATCTGAATGTAAGTGTGTTGGCCGGTAGACAACCTGTTTTCCCACAAGATGTCGGAACTGGTGGACCTCGGCGGGTGTTTTGAATTAACTTTACGGAGGATTTCCGCCATGACGCGTCCGTGGAATTCGATAATCAACTGCGAATGTTTCAACTGGAGATTGGAGCAAATTACGCTTGGAAAAATTGTGTAACAAATACGCAGTAGTGCCAGACGTCACTAACGCCACTCACTTCGAGGAGACATGCAAACCCCCAAGGAAGCCAGCAATACAAAATATCAATCTCTGCCTACGCTTTAAATGAGCGCCAACAACATTTCCGACCAATCACGTTCATTTTCACAGTCGATGGCCAGTTAACCCAGAGTCGTTTTGATCACTGCAAGAAATGTAACGTGCAGCGGAGTGGAGGCACTGAGGAACAGCGTTTCTCTGAAGGACGAGGGCCAAACGGATATCTGGAATGGTAACAAAAACCGACAAGCATGAGCCGGAGGCCCAGTAAGTCATGCACACAACGAGACTGGACCTTGACGTGGTGTGACGGCTTGCGCATCTCGATGACCTATTGGGCTAAACTGGACGGTGTGATCACCACACCGATAGAGTCACTCATACCAGGCAGGCCAATGGGTAGAGGTCTGACAAACCAGTCTCCTGGTCCTCCAGGTTGGGGGTTGGAAGAAGGTTGGCATCTTTTTCCGGAAAAAGTACCAGTTCTGGTACATTGCCACCCAACCGCTGCCTTGCGGTACAGGCTTTTGAGCCAAAGGCTTTGGTTGAGAACCCTAATCGTTCTCCTGTCTAGGTCTGGGCGTCCTGGCAGTATCTCAGCCCACACACAACCATGAATATTCACAATAACAATAAATCCATACTGCATCGGCCGTCTCGCAGTATAAACCGGGTCGCCCTATCTGCTGCATACAGCAGGGTGGATAGGCGAAAACATGCTACTGCTGACCCTCCCCACTGTCCTATCAAATTTAGCTCTCAGGCCCCTCCCACCTCCATTTCTGATAATTACTCTACAGGTCCCACAACAGATGTAGCTAACTGTAGTAACACTGAGCCGGTAAGTTCCGTCTCTTGCCTTTCAGCTTCAGGCCTCCTCGTCCCTTGCTTAGACCTAGAACGCGAATTAATATAGGTGCCTTCAACGTTCGCACGCTAAAACAGATAGGTCAGCAAGCGGCTCTCGCACGAACGCTAGACTCGTTGCACGTTGATGTCTGCTGTATCTCGGAGACTAGAATCCATGACAGTAGTCAACGTATGAAACTAACAGCACCCGCATTGTCTACCCGATACTGGTTATACACTTCGGGTGACTCCACAGCCGCTGTTACAGGTCAGGCTGGGTAGGTATAGTTCTCAGCACGACGGCCGCAGCCGCATTAGTAGATTGGATTCCTGTTAACAGTAGACTTTGTGCCGTCCGCTTGGCAGGTTCTGTTAAAACCAGCTCTAGACGCAAGACTTTCAGAAATTTATTCATTGTGTCTGCTTATGCTCCTACTGACTGTAGTGAAATCGGCGTCAAGGACGCATTTTACTCGGATCTGGCCACTCTCCTTCGGTCGACACGTGGCTCTGACATAGTCGTTTTGGCCGGAGATATGAATGCCCAGGTCGGTCGCCTTGGTGAAGCCGAATCTCGCTTAGGTGGTAGGTTTGGGATAGCATCACATCGCTCGGATAATGGTGGGCGATTGTTGCAGCTATGCGCTGAGCATAATCTATTTTTAGCCAGTACTGGTTTTAGGCATCGTGCACGTCAATGCTATACTTGGCGCCCGCCTTCTCCGAATCAGGCCTGGTCTCAGATAGACCACATAGCCGTTAGTTATAGGTGGCGGGGTTCCATTCAAGACTGTCGTTCTTATTGGAGCACGTACTTGGATTCAGATCATGCGTTGGTACGTTGTCGTTTTGTTCTTACTTTTCTGGGCAACGACCCACCGACAGCAACGGTTAGCTGTTGAGAAACTGGCTTTACCATCGGTTAGACATAATTACCAAACCAACTTAGAAAGCTGCCTTAGTGGTACTCACTCCGAAGACCCTAGTAGCTGCTGGACTCAAATCTCACAGGCCATTCAGAAAGCAGGTAGTGTAGCTTGCGGCACAGGGGTACCTGGGGTAAGCAAACATTGGATTTCAGAGAAATCCCTGGAGTTGTTGGAAGCCAGACGGAGGGTTCCTCCTGGTAGTTCACACAAGTCTAGAAGAGATATCCGTAGGAAACTGAAACGTAGTCTAAAGGCTGATCGTGAGGCTTGGTTAGTGGAAAAAGTTAAGGAAATGGAAACCGCATTTGCCTCAGGGAACATCGGTAAACTGTTTAAGCTGATCCGCGCCACCGGTCCCAGGCGACCGTCGGTCAGTGAAGCTATCAGCGAGGTAGATGGTACACTAATCTGTAATAAGTCCAGAAGGTTAGAGCGTTGGGCAGAACACTTTGAGGGTCAATTTAGTTGGCCTGCTGCTTCTATTGCGTTGCCGCCACAAACTTGTGATGTAGCACCCTGGTCGGTAGATTTGGAACCACCCACTGAGACTGAGGTTCGCAATTGCCTTTCGGCTCTCAATCGTAATAGGGCTGCTGGCCCAGATGATCTCGTGCCGGCACTTTTCAAAGAAGGTGGAGAGGCGTTAGTAGAGGCATTGACTCAGTTGTTTCAACTTGTGTGGACGACGGAGACCATCCCTCCGTGCTGGGGTCACTCGATAATAGTTCCCATATTTAAGAAAGGAGCCCGGGGCTCTTGCGAAAACCATAGAGGGATTAGTTTGACCCCAGTCATTTCAAGGGTTCTAGCATCAATTATACTTCGTCGACTCACTGCAGTTCGGGAAGTAAACATTAGGGAAGAACAGGCTGGGTTTCGCCCTGGGCGGGGTTGTATAGATCACATTTTCACTTCGCCAAATTCTGGAGCAGCGTCATGTGTACCGCCGGCCAACAATCGCCATATTCCTCGACTATAAAGGTGCGTTTGATTCAGTGGACCGATCTACACTTTTAGAGTCGCTTAGACGTAGGGTGTACCGACTAAGTATGTGAACATACTGTCGGCGCTTTATTCCCATACTTCAGCTCAGGTTAGGGTTTACGGTGAACTGTCTGACAGTTTCAGCACCAGGAGCGGCGTACGTCAAGGCTGTCCCCTTTCGCCATTTTTGTTCAATTTCGTCATAGACGAAATAATGGAGGACTGTCTGCGGCACTCAAATGATGCCGGCGTGGACCTCCTACCTGGTGAAAGACTGACTGATCTTGATTATGCTGACGATAAGGTATTGCTTTGACAACTTTCAAGCGGCACAAACAACACTGGACGCTATTTCGCGTTCTGCTAAGTACTTCGGAATGCGCTTTGCAGCCTCAAAATGCAAAGTGCTTCTGCAAGATTGTTGTGATCACGTAGATTTAATGTTAGATAATGAAGTCATGGAGGTTGTTGACCGGTTTGTATACCTGGGAAGCTGCATCAGCGGTGGCGTCGGAGGTGTAGGGAATGAAATAGAAGCGCGTATTTCCAAGGCTAGGGTGGTGTTCGCTAATCTAAGACACCTATGGCGACAGAGGGTATTTCCCTGAAGCTTAAGGGTCGTGTATATCAAACAACAGTGAGGGCCGTATTACTTTACGGCAGCGAAACCTGGCCACTCAGGGTAGAGGACGTGAACCGTCTCTCATGGTATCTTATTCTGACCACCGATGTCTGCGTTCAATCGCTCGTATCGGGTGGCACCAGCGAGTAAGCAACGAGGAGGTTAGGAAGCGGGTGTTTGGCGCTGATTGTCAAACGAGTTCCCTTGTTCAGTCGCTACATTTACACAGACTTAGATGGTTGGGTCATGTACTAAGGATGCCAGCTAGCCGTTTGCCACACCGAGCACTGTTTGCGGACGCTGCGGCTGACTGGCGCAAGGTGCGAGGTGGACAGATGATGACCTGGCGTAGACAAATGAAATCGTTTACGAAGGGGTTGGTCACTGTAGGTCGGGTTCGTCTCCCGGGCTGGGGCCCTCGCGACTCACAGAGTCGGTGGCTTGAGACGTTAGGTGAGATGGCGGCTAATCGAGCTCAGTGGCGTGAATGCTGTCGTTGTTTGGCCGAGTTGTCTGTGAAGTGAGTGCACTTTATGATGCGGGGCAGTGAAAGCCGTAAGGAAGCTGTCTCGCTGATGACGCCTTACTTTCACTCACAGCTCGGTTGTTTGTTTGCAAGGTGTAGGCGCCTTGATGTGTATGTTTGAATATAGACGTAGCTATTTTTAGTAGTTAGGTCCACTTCCCCTCCCCTCCTCTATTTTCTTCTTTCTTCCTATATAAGTCTTTTTCTTCTTCTTCTTTGTTTTCGGTTGTGTGGCAGTCAAGCATCAGTGTGAACCACCGATGTATTGCTGTCTATGATGATGATGATGATGCACACAACTTACTCAGTCAAAAACTCAAATGGCGTCAATCACACGACAACGAACTGTATTACACTGCCCTCTCCTTAGAGAAGAGCACTGTCCTCAGTGCTCCGTAACCATCGTTCGGATGATCACTTTTGCTTGTTGCACTAAGATAGTTGCTCGGGATGGTGGGACTGGTGTGCAATGTGCCGCAGCCACCATTCCACCATCCTGCCCGCGACGCCAATTGTAACGTGCAGCGGAGTGGAGGCACTGAGGAACAGCGTTTCTCTGAAGGACGAGGGCCAAACGGATATCTGGAATGGTAACAAAAACCGACAAGCATGAGCCGGAGGCCCAGTAAGTCATGCACACAACTTACTCAGTCAAAAACTCAAATGGCGTCAATCACACGACAACGAACTGTATTACTGTAACGTGCAGCGGAGTGGAGGCACTGAGGAACAGCGTTTCTCTGAAGGACGAGGGCCAAACGGAAATCTGGAATGGTAACAAAAACCGACAAGCATGAGCCGGAGGCCCAGTAAGTCATGCACACAACTTACTCAGTCAAAAACTCAAATGGCGTCAATCACACGACAACGAACTGTATTACACTGCCCTCTCCTTAGAGAAGAGCACTGTCCTCAGTGCTCCGTAATCATCGTTCGGATGATCACTTTTGCTTGTTGCACTAAGATAGTTGCTCGGGATGGTGGGACTGGTGTGCAATGTGCCGCAGCCACCATTCCACCATCCTGCCCGCGACGCCAATTGTAACGTGCAGCGGAGTGGAGGCACTGAGGAACAGCGTTTCTCTGAAGGACGAGGGCCAAACGGAAATCTGGAATGGTAACACAAAACCGACAAGCATGAGCCGGAGGCCCAGTAAGTCATGCACACAACTTACTCAGTCAAAAACTCAAATGGCGTCAATCACACGACAACGAACTGTATTACATTACAGAAAAACAAACCAACCGCCCCGCCCTTCAATTCCAAATGACCTTGGAGATGTGAAAACAAAGGGTTTCACGTTTTTATTGCAGAACCAGAAAAGCCCCCGACTCAATGCTTAATGGCCCCTGGGTGGTACACAGCGATGAGTTTGGCCAAGAACAGTCTCAATGTGAAGAGGGTCGTCGTGGTGGCGTCTAACAAGAGCATTAGGACAGTGTTGAAAAATCGCCGATACAGTGATTGATACACGTGTTCGAAGCAGAAGCCGAAGGTACGCGAATCCAGTAGGTTTTTTGTTCAATGTCAAGCGGGCGTCTGTTGTCCTGAAGAGCAGACAGTGAAACGATGTAGCACCGCTCTTGGCAATTACAACAAAAACAAAAGATAGACAGAGATCACTCGCATAATTGTGTTCTAAGTGAGTGAGGACCAAAGAATACATTACAACGATCTTTAGAGAAGCTACCAATGGCCTCAGAAGTAAGGCTGTTCCTGCGTTTAGTAACCCTACAAGAGAAGAACTGCTGCCGAAGGAAAGTTCCAGGACGGATTTAGCAAATCTCCTTGATACGATTTGCTGGCCATCACCACTTGTTACGACAAGAAACTGCTCAAACAGACATACCCTAAAGAAAAAGTCTGTGAATATCTAGTCACCGCAGGGTCAACGAACTTCAACTGGACATGAATCAAGAACATCAAGTCGATACCGGTGACCGGTTTGATGGCCGCTCACTGGACACGTTCAACATCGAGTGTGCCTTTATTCAGGACGTTATACATGACCTAATTAGCCTACTTTTTAGCGGTCTTAGATAAACCACATACAACGTTTGAATCGCTTTCCTTTTTATGCAGGAAGAAGGTGCCCTCTATCATCCCAAGAGCGACAAATCCATTTTTGCCGCCATCCCGCGGTGATAGGCGAAGCATAAGCTGGACAATATCCAGGTTCTCAGATCATTCTTCAGATCGGTTTTCAATACATCCACTGGGTTGGACTCATTGTGACTCGCGAAAGCATCGCCAGAATCCTCACCGAGCGACATGCGCGTGCACTTGTCATAAATTTAGAGACTCTATTCGTTCGTCCAACACATTCGACACAATCTATTCTGAAGGAGTGCGGGCTGCTGGAATCAGGAATTGGCTGGATCTCTTCGGGGTGCTGGTTGCATTAGCGGAATTACTGCTGAACCGGGGCCGGCCGAGATACGGATTTATGAGACCGCAGGCCAGCTGACAGAACCGCCAAGCAACCAGCCGGTATTTGCTAATCAGCTCTGCACTTCTCAAATTTGTCCTTAGAACGACCGGGTTAGAAGTTTATGCCTTCTAGGATTTGATGGCGGCCATGGCAAAACCGCTCTGTTGCATGTTGTGGGTGTGTACATCCTTTACAATGTCAAAACGTTCACCTCGTATCTGATTGGCTACTAACGCTCGCTTGACACATCGCGAGAATGATTCGTTTATTGCTTACACCTTCTTTAGTTTGATGCCACGTGTGTATGTCGGCTCGGCAGATTGCATAAATACTGTTCACGCCCATTATCAGTGCTCTGTGCTCTTATTTACGACACAACGGTATGCATACAGCATTTTGGGGGCAGGTACGTTCATTTTAATAGGTGTGGTAAGGGTACATTTGAGGCCCGGTTATGGTGCGGGATGCGCCTCATGTTCTTCAAAAGCACATTTTCTGGCATCAGGGCTGGTGCAAAATGCTTTCACTGATTAACCCAATGCGCAGTGTTTTATTAACGTTCCCGATAGGTACGTCGCATGTACTGTAAGCGGCGATTGCATCTTTCGTGGCTTGGTTCTTCCGTTGTCTTGCAATTCATGATATTTCGGGATAAGTTGAGGTACCGCCGAACGGACGTAATTTAAACGCTGCTAAGAGAACCCTCTCAGTTTCCAGAGATTTTACAAAGGAAGCCGATATCAATCTTGATTTATATACACTCGTTGGGTCAGGTTTCATCGCATGACTGGTAATGGAGGTGGGACATCGAGATTTTATTTGCATTTAAACGCAGCGATCAGGTCAAAGTTCACGGTCATGTTTATCGCGTGGTTGGAGGGACGAATCAAGACATTCCAAGAGGCCCTGCACTATAACGGGGCAGAATATTCTGTTTTAAATAAGGGTATGCCAGTACCTACTAAAGGACGATCAGACACCATCCACAACTGACGCTCACGGGATGTTATGACCACTTGCTTTGTATTCAGGCGAGGTTGTCTCATCCTGGGTAGGGTGGCGCTGGCTGGCGTTGGCGGTGATAATGAGCGTGTTGCTATTGTATGCTGGCCCACCAGTTGCAGCCATCAACTTACCTCTGGTGCCTACCTAACCGCCGAATGGCTGCCCGGGAGATCAGCCGCTATCAAAGTTGATTTGGATGCAGTCGGTATTTTTGCCCCAAGTACGTTATCCAATTCTGGAGAGGTGCTAAGAAGTATGGAACCAGATTTTACTGCCAAAGCATCGTAACGCGCAAACCATTACGCGAACAAGCCAAATACACGAGCAACAAATGGACCTTTTGATCATTGTGTAATGAAAGCTATGACAGTGCCCGAATTGAAATGCAACACAACACTAACGCTTCAGTACCCAGTTACAGGATAGAGAGAAAGTTGCGGTAGAAGACAGGAAAAATTCTCACGTTGGCAGTTAAATGCTGGACTTTAACAAAAACAACAAGAAAAGAGCAACACATCTTCACATTCAAACCTCGTTCGTGGGATCTATTATGCCGTCTTCGAGGGCAGACAGGTCGGCATTATTGATAACCTTATTTTGGGTGAGTGGACAGTGAGAGACGCATGAGTTCGTCTGCTTCCACTGCGTACGTAAATAAGTGTAACGACTCGTCAGTCACATGATTAAAGTGGTGGTACGCAAGTCGACCGTTATTCTACTTTTTGTGTTTTATTTTTCTTCCTCTGAACTCAGTTTTGTCCCTTATGCACAATCCTGACTTTCCCACCCTTAGTAAATATTCCTTCCCCGTTAGTGAACGTACGTTGGGAGCGCATGCCCATGAGAAGTTATTTGGACTAAATCTGAGAACTAAGTGGCAGTCCTCACCCTGACCTCTCTTGTACGTATGAATTTGGTTTGACTCCCTTTCTGACCACCTTGTTATCTATTTTAATCGCCAACGGCATTTGCATTGTTTAGGTGCGCACTAGTCTGTTTCGATCCATTTGATCATCCAGAGGTATGCGAACCTTCTTGTCTCTTCCTGGCTGGTTTTTCGCCTAATGTGGTCTCTCGAATTTAGTTTAGATCTTTCGTTTTATTGCAATACGCATGGTCGTATACTGTTCAGTCTCTTCGCTTAGCTACTGTGGGGAAAAGACACAGCTTTAGTCGTGAAAGCGATACACTCCTCTATACACAGCTGAGGGAATAACTCTGCCATGTCATTCGGTGCCACAGTTCACAGCGAGTAATTGCAACGTTAACCGGCATCCAGAAGTGTACAAAGCTCAACAATAGGATTCTTGCTCGGCATCATGTTGATTAACGACATCATACTTATTACTTCCTATGTGCCTCGTATCCACAAATGACAGAAGTGTGTTCTACTTTCACTTGCTTCACCACCTGAAGATTAACTCCAGTCAGACCTCGACGGATGACATGAATGGTCGTTAGAAAGTCAGTTGCCATTTAGCCTAAACACAAAAGAGCAATCTCGAAACAATGAGTCAAGAAGACTTGAGGGTTTTTACAACACGTTTACATTGGCGCGCACAGCAAATGGTGCAGTGCGCTCAGTCGAGAGGAATCTGAGTCGTCCGTACCAGACCAAGTTCCCTAACCTTTTTCCTAGTATAATCAGGCCCCAACCGGACCTGAACGCACAAGCCTGTCCACTCTATCTACCAGAAGATGCCAGGCTGCTTGAAAAGGCTTAACGATGGACCACTAAATGTGCTGTAGATTTGCGGGGAATCTCATATACCATGAGACCTAAGCAGCTGAACAGGTTCAACTTTGAGCGCCGTTGTCTTCGGGATAATATGTTAATGGTCCAAAGCATTCCACTCAACCCACCTCCTTTCAGCACTCTTCTATTGTAACCCGGCGATAGGACCATTCCTAGGCGAAATTACCCAGAATCTAATAACCAACGCGGCAAGCTATATTGCAGGAGCGACTACTTGAGAACTTGCCGGAGGAGTACGTCGCGGCGGGCTCCCCGGAATCAGTCAAACACTGACTCGAAAAGCACCACGTCGAGGTACGCCCTGCAAGTGATGATCACTTCTGTTCGATTGCGCCGCACCGTATCAGGCGTGGATATTGAGCAGGCAACTAATACCGATGAAACCGCTTAACGGTATCAACATCCCTTCCAACAAAACACTACGAATTTTGTTCATTCTGTCCTTCTCGTCTGCATTCCGTTATTTTCCCCGTAGACTGGACAAACGATGTTTTGAGAGCTCTGCGTATGTTTACCATAGCAGTGTTCTCAGCCTGTTGGAGGGTTGGTTGTTGTGGCCCACTTCAGTTGTTATCTCACTCGACCCACTTCGGCTGTTAACCCTCTATCATCCTCGCTCTTGGTTTTATCTCTCTCAATCCAAATATATACTCCATCGTTACCAAGCAACTCATCCATCACATAACAACATCTCTATCCATGTCCATCTCCAAAATTCTTGAAGTACTGCTTCGAATACTGATATCTCCACAAGGCCCTAAGCAAAGGGTGACCATGCTCACGTTTCACCCGCGAGACTAGAAATTGGGTCGTCCATGGGTCAAGGATATCCTGTGTCTTAACAAAAATGTTCAACCTATTGCGTCGACTGATTACTGTGATGGTAGTGTAGAACCAGCGGGGTTCAAACCATGAAGCGTAGGGCTTGGGAGAGACTCAAGTGTACACGCGGACATAGGTGTTATGTGAAATATAGATGAATGCGGCTAGAGCCAACCGGACTCGGCGAAAGTGCGGACTAGCACACGAGAAGAACTTGGCCAAACAAGTCAAGCAAAACCCAAAGGTATACCACAATTACGTTCAATAGAAAACCTCCATTTTGGAGTCTGTTCGGTGCATCTGGTACTGACAGGAAGCAGCGCGTCCATCAGAATGCCTAGGCGTTGCTTCAGTATTTTTTGGGAAGGTGCATACAGGGGATGGTGATGGATCACAGCACATTGACGTCTCGCCCGATTTACTCATAGTGGAGGGGGCGATAGTCACTGCTGGAGAGGTGCGGGGTCAGTTGGCTAAGCTGAATGTTACGAAGGCAGCGGGTCCAGATGACATTCATCCGGCAATTCTAAGACCAATTTTTGAGGTATTAGCTGCTCAGTCGGCTAATTTTCTTAAGCGATCGCTTGACGAAGTCAAACTACCAGTGGACTGGAAGGTAGCTGCTACCATACCGCTACGCAGTAGTGCAGTGAGAGAAAGGCCCCACACTATAGTCTTACGTTAGTTATCTGGAAGGTGCTGTAGAGTACCTTGGACGACAATACAGGACAACGCGCCATTATGTATGGACTGGTGACGGGTCAGCAGCATGGCTTTGTAAGTAAGCGACGTCGCCTCTTCAGCTTACTGACTTTCATGACTTAGATCACTCCACGGTGAGACAAGGAAAATACGGTGAGGTCTGCTAGTTGAACGTTGGGAAGGTTCTCGACGCGGTAACTCATGGACCCTTAATGTTGAAATTGGAAAAGATTAACATATCTTCCCGTGTTTTGCATGAATGAAGCCGTTCCTGTAGAATAGGGGCCCTTGTGTTTGGGCGGCGGGCTCCGAATCGTACATCACGCATGCCACCAGTGATGTTCAACAAGGGTCATTTTTCAGCACATTCCTGTTCCACGTATATAAAAACGATCCACCGAAAACAATCATCAGTCTTTGCTAAATGTTCACAGAATATATGAACTCCGTGCGACGCCCACACGCGTTTCGATGCAACGAGACCTCTGGGAAATTCATCAGTGGACGCTTGGTAATGAACCCCAGCTAGTAATCACAAAATGTGGACAACTCACGGGAGCCAAGACCGACCACTCCTTCAGATGGATAGGAGCTTAAGAGCAACGCTTGCTTACTGGGAGAACAACCGGGGAGATGGGCCTCACAATCCTGGATACCCGGGATTTTGAGATGTCCACCCAGTGCCTGTTTGCAACCCATCGAACAAATCTTCCGCCGTATCAAATGAACGAGGCAGTTACTTAATGGTAACCCACCGTCCTTATGCTTCTGTACAATTGCTCATGCGAGATCACACCTTCATCTATGTGTCCAATCCTGGTATTCTTATTTGGATAAAGATGCAGGGTCTTAGAAGGGTAGCAGCATGTTCGTAAAGGTCGTCGTAGAACCTAAAGAAATAGAGTGCTCCAACAGACTTATACACCCTAATCCCTTCCTTGGAAAGGAGGCGGAACGAAGGTGACCTTATAGAAATCCTCAAGATACTGAATGGAATATCCGAGGTTGTAGAGCGGCTATTTACCCACAGCGATAAGTCATCACTCGGAAGACACGAATTAGAGGTGATGAAGGAAGGATCTGGGACCCGAATCCGGACCAATCTTTTCCCAACTAGAGTTGTAAACAACTTCGACAAATTGCCATCTGACATAGGTTAAGCCGCTACGTCTACCGATTTTAAGCGTGAGCTTGGTGCATGTTGGCTGGCAGAATTTTCAAGCCTACGGTGAAGATGAAGTAACCGGGATCAACTTAACACCGTGACAACCCACCCTGTACTCCTCTATCTGCATCTTGGTCATGTCTCTCAACTATTCTTTGTTACCAGCCGCAAACGAATTGCGCACGACTTGTTTGTTTAGTTATTCGTCCCTTTTCAGCTGCCTTTCTGTTCTCGTAATCAAGGAGCTGTTTGCCAAGTACCACTTCAAAGTCATACCCGGAAAGCGAAATCCCGCGAACCTAATCGTCAAACTGTTCCCCACCATATATCAAACAGAAGAGCTGTATATAGTAAAATATACTTGGATTCATTTTCAAACATTGCTGATTCTGATCTATCCAGAGAATGAAATCGCTAGCACAGTCTCGCTGACCTAGCCCATGAAGAACGTCTGAGAATGCAGTATGCATTCACACTAGTAGCTGCTCCAACCTGATTAACTACAGCTATGAACAACGTCTGAGAATGCAGTATGCATTCACACTAGTAGCTGCTCCTTCCGAATGACGTTTGCCATGAACAACATGGAGAACGAACACATGCGGGAAGTGATGAGAAACTTGTAGTTGAAGCGTCTGTGGTACATGGTAATCATCATTTTTGAGTCCGTTGATTGTCATATTGATCGGAGTATTTTTCTGCACCGCGATAGATACCTGGCGTTCTAACCATCAAGTCGCGACTGGCTGAGAGGTATACCTCCCAATGATCGGCAGGCAGCTTGAGTTCATCTGTTTCCGTATACTGTTTCGTATGAACGACACGCGACCTCAATCTAGTTGGAAACAATGCAGTAGAGTGAATAGAATTTACTTCTGAAGATTCCCAGTGATAGAGTGGGACATGATACCTTTTCTTACGCCGCTCCATATACACCGAAGATGAAAACAGCCATATGATAGCGTCATTTCCAACCATTTCTAAGAGCAACTTTTCGTCGACCAGTATCTACCTGAAATCTTGCAAACAAGGAGGAATAGTACAAATATCGTATAGACAAGGAAGCTGGAAACGTTGTCATACATGTTTCACTGATAAATGTGTTAGTGTTGTTGAAATGCAATGCCAACATTGTATGGTCGTATATTTCCATTTCGACCATATCTTCAAAACCACACAAAATGAAGCACTCTCAGGCTATAGAATGACGTATTCCATCTCGAAAATTGCAATGAGCGCATTTATAAGACTTGAAAAGTGAGCTAACGCCAATAACGGGTTATTTTCGCGAAAATGGTGGAAAAGTTTTCATCACCAAACCAGTACTTTTGGCACTTATTCGATGTATTCCAATTTTTCATTAACGCTGCATATTTATAATTGATGTACTGTAGGTACTTTGCCTGAAATTCCGATTTTAAAATTTCCAAAAACATTTAAAAAACGAGGATTCGCGCCGGAACGACCGTTTCTTTTATCTTTTGAACGAGACTCAAACCAAACCCCATTCGAAACGTATAATTGCTTGTATCTCTGACGATGCCTTTCGTATCTCTGCTCACGTTACAGCTTCACTCTACAAACTCCTGTAGGATTAGCCCCTCCATCTAGTCCTCCATACCCCGAATTTGAGCAGTCTACCTTAGCTCCCAATACTCTGTACCGATTTTACTTTGGACAGCCAAGTAGACGAGTTTTGTTAGACAATGCGTGCCTCCCGAGCACACCCACACCTCTAACAAACGGGCCTTCTGACCTTCTGAATCAACATTTACTACAGTCTCCTTCGAATCATCCCTAAGCTCACCTAAGGAGACACTATTCGGCGTTCCAGCAAGTGGGGTGCAGCAAAGTTATAGGTTCGGTCCATTTCTGATGCAAGAATCTAAGCGTGTACTCTGATTGTGCTTAGTCTCCTCAAGAGATGAGTCCCTCAATCATCTGAGAGGGTAAACGAGGATCCGTGAGCTTGGCGCATGCTTGGCGCTCAGATTAGGATCACATTCACTGGAGCCGTCAATTTGGCCTGATTGAAAAATCGGTTATCTTCGCCACGCTTGATTAGGGTAGAGCTTGCAAGTGAAGTAGAAACCAAGGACGCCTTCCTGGCATCTTCCCTACTATACATTAGATTGAACAACTCTATCTGGACACATCCTGACCTACCTTGTGCTGGACGACGGAAGCGTGAGTTTGCGCAAGCTTAAATCCTAAGGACCAAACTTTGCAGCCTCGCTAAATTACAACACACGGCATTCCGGATATCGCTGGCAAGGACGCGCATGTAGAACGCCAGCATGGTTGATCCCAACGATCTATCCACGGAAACAAACTGGGAGCCTCTCCGCAACTGTAGGAGCGTACAAGCTTACGAATCCTTCGCAACCGGCGCACTTAGCATGCATTGCAGCACCCACAGTGTTCAAGGTGAACATAGCCACGGGAACTTTAATAACCACTTCCTTAGGTGCTCGGTCTCATGTTCGTCGCGTTTTTCCCGTAGACATAAAACCGACGTTGCCCGCTGCCGAGCCTAAAAAATTGGTTCAGTGCGGGCCTCTAAATACCGCCGGGTTTTGCGGCTTTTCAGTTGTTGACATTTCCATTAAACTTGTTGGCCGGTTAATGATGCACCTTGGAAGCAGCGTATTTCAACACGGAATATCTCACACAGCGCGCAGCTTGTTGATCTCTTTTCATTCCCAATAAAATGTAGGGGACCGACTTCGTAGTTGGCTCGACTTATTTCAGCATCTCCTCCTGGTTAGACGTTAATACAAGTTCAAGAGTCCTCCAAAGTAAGGTTGACATGCTTCGTGTTCTCTGTGAGCGGCATTTCTTCATGTTCGTAGCGGTCACAGAGACCTGGCTATCTTTGCGAATCCAAGATGCTGAAACTGCAATACCACACATGGTACCCTTCAGACACGACCGTGGTGAATACTTTGACGGTGCCCCCATCTTTTATGTGCACTCTTTTCTGCCATCTCCCACGTCACTAGGTCCTACGTTTTCTTCCATTTTTGATTCCTTGCTTTGTTTTATTCGTTCCGACCCACGCACGCGGATATTAGCAAACGTGTTGCATCACCCTCCCTCATCGTCCAGCTTCGACCACGGTCTTCTGTCAGTGCTCTTTTGCATAACCCAAATTCTGCTTACGTGTGTCCTCACTTTGAGTGGTCTTAACTTCTCTTCGTTCGATCTCGACCTTCCTAATTTGAATGACTCTTCACGCATACTCTCCGAGTTCATCGGCTTCACTCAAGGCTTGAACTTCACAGAATATTTATACCGTCCGACCCGTGGTGACGCGTTTAGACAGAAAGTAGAACGATCATTGCACTCTGGTGTACAGTCATTTACTCATTCTGCTGACATATGTACTCCAGGTCAGACTGTTTGAGGGTAACATGCTGGCATGAAATTGTATGTGTGAATAACCAACTTCCTATCTATAGAACATCCGAGCAACTTACTCACGGCTGGATTCAACCTCCTCGTTCTATGCCCTGCATTGTCCGCCAGTTGCTGACCATACCACGATTTCATACCACATTTGAAGCGGACATCACAAGCCCAGACTTTATCTCTCCACAGACCCTTTGAAAATACACTGAAATGACCACTGACCACCAATTGGTCAACTGCTCCGTCGATCCGTCACTAAGTCGTCCAGGGAAGCCTTTTGTTTATTCACGCCGTCTCATGTACGTCTGAGACTGGAGTACGGCCACGCCGCAGTGTTCCCCTGTACACAAAGTGAGGTATCTCAACTTGAAAGAGTACAGAGGGCAACCACACGCATGGTTGTTGGGATGAGGGGCCTCTCCTATAACAGACGGCTGGAGTACCTGAACATGTACCCCCAGAGTTACCGGCGACTCCGCGGGGACCTTATTGTGATACGCCGCATTTTGCGAGGTGACATGGGCGAGGAGCTCAGAGCAGATTTTCCCCTCCGCAACGAGCACAGATTTCCGGGTCCATCTCCTCACGACTCTCAAGCCGCGACCAGGGCGACCACACTGTGTGTTTTGTCAGGCTGTTATTAGGTGGAATGCGCTACCACCGAGGGTATTGTTAGCACTCAATGATGCTCCTAGACTCGCATATAGTGGGGGCTGGAATAACATGGTTAATTGATGCCCTATTTATTCCGGTGTCGGGACGCTCAGTGAAGAGGTTCACAAAGTCAGTAACTCCTGCCTTCTACCAATGAACAGTGACCTCCAGTAATGTTTCACAAGGGTCAGTTTTGGGTCCCCTGCTGTTCCTGATATACATAGATGATTTGGCGAAGAGGATCAGCAGTCCCTGCTACATGTTCGCGGATGATGTGAAACTCGTGGGACGCCCGAGCGAGTCTTTGATGCAACGAGACCTCGATGAAATTCACCAGTGGACAGTTGACTGGGAACTCCCGTTAAATGTTGCGAAATGTAGACAACTTACGGGTGTCGAGACCGAGGACTCTCTTAGATGGATAGGAGGGTCCGGGCAACGTGTGCTCATTCAAAAAACTACTGAGATGAGGGACCTAGGAATACAGGTCACTGGAGACCTCCAGGTGTTAACTCAGTGTATGTTTGCAGCTCGCAAAGCAAATCGGGCACCGTACTAACTGGAGAAGGCAATATCCTCGAAAATCCCACCGCCATTGTGCCTCTGTATAAGGTTTACATGATATCACATTTAAAATATTGTGTCCTTATTCGGTGTCCTTTTTCGTCGAATATGTTAAGGTCCTAGATAGAGTGCAACTTACGTTCACGAAATTCGTAGAATTTCGGGGGATGGACCACACCAGCAGACATAAGCGTCTTAATCTCCTCTCCTCAGAAAGAAGACGGAAAAGAGGATATCTCATAGAAGTCTTCCGGGGCCTGAGGAGATTATCTGAGGCAGGCGAGCGGCTGTTTACTCAGACCGAAAACTCATCGCTTACAGGACACGAGTTAACAATTGTGAGAGAAAGAACTAAGACCCAAATCCGGGACAACTTTTCCGCATATAGAGTTGTAAACATTTGGAACAAATTACCGCCTGTGGTGGTGTTGGCCACCATGTTCACCAACACTAAGCGCATGCTTGAAACCTGTTTGTTGACATTGTTTCCGTATACAGAGTGATGATAAGGGTGACCGGGATCTACTTAACCTGATGACAAGCCCTCTCTCCTCCTTCTGTCCAGCATCTTTGTTATGCTTCTCAATTTTTTATTACCAGTTATAGACAATTTGAATAGGACCTATTTAGTTAGGGAGCTGTATCTCCTTAGCTGTTCTTCTTTAATCGCAGCCAGAAAGTTACTTATTCCTGTCATCCAGGAATCTGATGGAGGTTATGATAGCACCGGCATCAGTTTTGATTCTCTCTAGTGATCTGAGTGTACCATGATTGCTGACGGTGATTGCCACTACCGCTTCCCTCTATCATTCAAACTCTGGCATCCAAGAGATCGCTCGCATAGTCCTGATGAGGACTTGGGCGAGGATATTTGCCATACACATTCAGTGATAAACTGTGTTGTACACACCACCGACGGTTAAAAAAACTGTGGGACGGAAGGTTTTGTCGTGACGCGGTGGGATCGTCCGAGATCACTGGTACAAGAAACTGGACGTCAACCGTCTACTAGACTCAGGTCCTGTAATCCGGACTGAAAGTAACTCTGATGAATCCAGTCTACAATCAGATCTTGACACATTGTGTAACTGGTGTAGGTTTAACAAAATACCGCTGAATGCGGCGAAGTGTAAAGTCTTGAGGCTTCGTCATAACAGTGCGACCTCGTATCACCTTGATAATGTTAAACTTTGTGTATCTGAACAGGAGAAAGACTTAGGGTCGATTGTCACTCAGGATCTAAGTCTCTCCGTTAACTGCAAGATGATGGCACGCAAGGCTACTAATGTCTCTAAATTCATCAACCGTAGCCTAGGCTGCCTAACCCCGGCAAACTTCATTCCCATTTATTCCACCCTAGTTCGCCCTTTACTAGAAGTAAATATTCAAGCCTGTTCCCCTTATCACCGTAAGGATGTCTTATTGCTTGAACAAGTTCAACGCAGGGCTACAAAGCAAGTGAGGGGCCTTCGGTACCTGAGTTATCAAAGCAGACTTCAAAGTTTGAATCTGTTTAACCTAGAGTTTCGAAGGATGAGAGGAGACACCATACTAGCCTACAAAATGTTAACCGACTGCAATCACCCTTGCTCATTCATCCTACTCAAGACTGAACATCCCAGTCCTAGAGAGAATAATCTCGGTTCTAAGCGTCAACGCTGCCGTTCGCCTTGTCGGCGTGGTTCGTTTGCACTCCGAGTGGTTCTATTCTGGAACAACCTCGCCAGAAGAGATCGTCTCAGCCTCCTTGACGTATTTCAGATGAGATTGGACAAATATCTCACGGCAACCTCAAATATTTTCAGTCCGCCTGCTCTTCCAAGACAGTTTCCTATATGAATGACAACCAGCGTAGAAAGAACTACACAAATCAGCATGGCTCTCAGGCGGTTCTGTCTGTTTAGTATACTGTGTCTGATTAGTGTATGTTTGCATGTCTTGTTGTATGTCCTGTGCATGTCCTGTGGACAAGTGCATGCGTTATGCGCGCTCGCGTTCGCCTGATGCAGACAACTAGATCCTTGCACCATACCATTTCTTCTCCCTTATGCTGATGATTTAAAAATCGTCGGTGGAATTTGTCTTGTCTGGAGAGTCGCGCCACGTGCATCACTCGGAACGACCGATCAGCCGATCAGCCTTACCAGCATCCCGTGCAAGGTAATGGAACGTCTTTTAAAACGCGCCATACTTAGGCACTTCTTCTCCAATAACCTCTTCTCCTCTACCCAGCATGGCTTTCTTCCCGACCGGTCATGCATAACGAATATGCTAATCTTTATGGATAGCCTGACAGACGCCAAAGACAATGGCCATATCTCGGATGCTATCTTCTTCGACTTCGCCAAAGCTTTTGACCGTGTCCCACACGGTCCCCTTGTACATAAACTAGAGGCTTATGGCATCCAAGGTGAGGTTCTCCGCTGGATTGCATCCTTTCTTGGCAACAGGACTTTCAGAGTAAAAACCGGATCGGACCTTTCTTCTCCTTGTCCGATCTCCGCTGGAGTTCCTCAAGGATCCGTACTCGGTCCGTTATTGTTTTTAATATATATCAACGATCTTCCTGACCTTATTTCTAGCAACGCCCTCCTTTATGCTGACGACTTAAAAATCTGGAATGCTTGTGATCCCAGTGCATTACAGATTGACCTTGACCGTATTAAGTGCTGGTCAGATGACTGGAGTCTCCCTCTAAACGACAGCAAGTGTGCGCATATGTCGCTCGGAGGAGACTCCGGGAACCTATTCGTGATACATGGTACACAAAGTGTAACAGATATCGCGAAAGTAGACCTCAAAAAAGACCTAGGGATTTGGCTGTCGACCGGTTTATCTTTTTCTTATCACCATCAGATGGCCGCAAAAAAGGGATTTAGGACTCTTGGGATGATAAAAAGAGCCTTTCCCCGCATAGACAGGCATGCCTTTCAGTC
Source organism: Paragonimus kellicotti (assembly GCA_014220965.1). Classification (NCBI taxonomy): domain Eukaryota; kingdom Metazoa; phylum Platyhelminthes; class Trematoda; order Plagiorchiida; family Troglotrematidae; genus Paragonimus; species Paragonimus kellicotti. Next base: position 75,484 of record LOND01028732.1, on the reverse strand, counting down.
GCTCTACGGGGTCTACATACGACCACTGCTTGAGTATGCTAATCAAGTCGTATACACCGGCTTGAAAAAGGACATACTCACCATCGAACGTGTCCAGCGAGTAGCCACTAAAATGGTCACTGGCTTGCGGCATTTCTCCTACGAGTCTCGTCTTGAAATTCTTGATCTTTACCCACTTGAGTTTCGAAGACTCCGCGGTGACTTAATCCTTACACATTTTTAGCGCAGGACTCGTGCAGCAATTCTTTACCCCAGTAGTCGATAACAGTCGGAGGGGTCACAACAAGAAGCTCCATAAGCTTCGACCCCGAACCTTCCTTAGGCAACAGTTCTACTCTTACAGGGTTATCAACCACTGGAACGACCTTCCATTAGAGGTTGTTAAGCTGCTCTTCTAGGGACCGTTTCAAAGTGTTATTAGATTCTCACTTACTTAAGAAGTTGTTAGATTAAGTATTTTGTTCTTTTCCATCAGATTAGCCTTTGCTGTGTTATCCGTATTCTCTGTAATCCCAAGAGCGTTGTAACACCGTTTTCAATGACTGCCTTTCAGGTCAACAGAAAGACCGCTGACATCGAAACGGACAAACTGACTGGACTCGGGTGAACTGGGTTTCCAATCACGAACCCATGCAGAAATCGCTGAATCGTTGAATTTTGCATCTATTCACTCATAAACTGTGTGCTTATGCTTCTGATCGACGCCTTCGCGACGACCCTCCACAACTCAAGATTGTCCCTGACCAAAGTCCTCGTTCCGTGCCATTAAGAATCGGGTCAGTAACAATTCGTAGATTTTCATAGATCTGCAAACATCCGTGAGACTTGTTAACTGAGATGAAACTGACCTTCAGACGCTTTGACCCTCAAAGGCCGTTGTACGGTTTGCGTAAAGGTTTGTTTTAGCTGGCGCGGTTTCTGGGCCGGCCAGGTAGACCGGTATAGGAAAAACGGTTAGGGCTGTGACTTTCCTCCTAAAAGTCATGGATTTTCTTCAGGACGCCAATAAGAAAGACGTTCTAAGTATCATTCGATCGGTAAGTAATGCCCAGAGTTAATCTATTGCCCAATGTAGTGCAGTGCTCGTAAGAAAAACAAGGTCAACTCATTTGTAGCTCCCAGTTGCTGCCAGAATATTATTTTCCACCCAGTAAATCAGGAGACGCCGCAGAAAAAGCTAGTTGATGTTCTGAAGTCGGAAGATGAAAGTGATGGTTTCGAATCGGCCGCCCAACTTCCAATACACAACGTTAACTTTTCACCGTTTGATCGCAATGATTTCACTCCCGTTTTTCAACTTCGGAAGTCGCTAGCAGGTTTGGCGGTGGACAATAAGCCAAATGCCACTACAGCATTTGAACGTGTTTCCCGAAGTCTCAGTTCAGAGGATGATGGAACAGACGATGATAGTGCGTTCGAGAGTCTTTTGTCACGCATTCGCACACCAGTTTGCAAGCCTGAGGATCGAAGGTGTTCCTTTTCTTCCTTTCTGACGGATAGCAGTGAGTCTTCGGTCTCTGAAGTGACGGACTCAGCATTTTACCATCGTGTCGACAGTTCCCTACATCCCACAACTGATTGTGACCGGTAAGTCCTCGTATCCTATTTTGAATTTTCAGTGTGCCTGAAACTTAGGTATACATTCCTGTTCCTCCCCTGGGTGGTTCGTAGTGGAAACCCTGGATGACTACAAAATCCCCAACCTCCCACCGCCAACGTACCCGACCACATCATCTTTCGAATGTATTTTTGTTCCTTATTACTATCACTGGTGTTATTACGCCACCGTAAATGCGCAACATCGTTTCACAAGTTAAACGTTTCACTTAGCTTGCTTGGCAGGACTCCTGTCTTTAGTGAGTCGTTGAAGGTGTCGAAGGGTTACTTTATTTTCAGAGCTTAATCGGCGTTGGTGAAGTCACTGATGAGGTCACAAATCGTATGGCTGAAGTTCAGAGTTCATCTACCAACTAACTCCACTTATGGTACCTGTATAGACACAACCCTTTTGTGAACGTTTGTATAAATCCAAATAACATCAGGCTACGGCTGAAAAGCTCGACTCCTTGTCTCAGATTATCTACTGAGTGTGCCCGCTTTTTCAGCGTTGGCGGCGTACGACGGGAATACCGTAACAACGATAGCGAAGTTTTTTGGTATCTTAGGACGGAAAGGTTGTCGACTACTCAAGCTTCGTTGGTTCGAATACATGTTGCATATATCAACTCACTGTTTGTCTCATTGTGCATTGTTTGCGAACAATGGGCTAGTCTGGAAGCGGCATCCAAGTAGCCAGCATGACGGGTTTGGGGTCTGAAAATACTTACATTGTGGTTTTTTTCAGTGAGGCGTTTCCGACATCCTCGTTGGCTTTTGAAATGCGATGAACACGGCTAGGCAAAGACGCTGTTTGATGTGATAAATAATAAATATCAGTGGCACTTGGGTTGCGAACTTCTGTGCTCCCGTTTAACGTTTTCTGTCTCTGTTTATACATCTTTCAACGTTTTATCTTACGTAGTTCGTAATTTCATCCTGCTTGTTGTGACACGCGTGCGCTCCTACCTAACCTTGCTTTAGCCATACTTGTATGCAATGGATAAAGCCTTTCCCTATTAGAAATAATTTAAGCCAGGTTCCTTAAACAATTGTGCTTCGCTGGTTACATTTTGAAGTGGTGTTTATTTTGACGCTTGTCGTAAATCCCAGGGTCAGTGGGATTTTTTTAGACATTCTGCTTCTCAGTTAGCTGTCATGCAGTCGTGCTGAAGGCCATATCACGTTCGTTTCATTGACCTCGTTAAAATCCGCTGTACGTTTTAGTAAATGAACTACTAAGTGAAGTTTGGTTTCAAAGTTGTCTGCCTCCCGTTGTTTGAATTCCAATCCGTGTTATCCTGAGGCTGAGATTTCTAGAAACACGTCTTGTTTTTTGATATACTCACCCAACAACTAAGCTGATTTCAACGAACACGCTAAGGACATTGTAAAAGCGGATGTAGGTATCTTCAGCATGACGACACCGTGACAAACCTGAAGATTGAATGTGGACAAATTTCCATTGACCTTGGTCTTCAAGGAGAATGTTGAGGTAGCCGATTGTCATTTCGTACTGTTGCGTGTAGAACCCAGATATGAAGGGTTTAGTTTAAAATAATCTAAAAACTCGGGGATAATTACACAGCATGGGATAATTGCGCTACATATGTTAGTGTATCAGTATTGGTGTTAGTGACATGTAGAAGGCTTGCATTCAGAAGATGACATAC